>JBAJNP010001653.1:0-57778 GCA_036877545.1 Yasuhikotakia modesta
ATGTCAGAGGAAGAATGACTGTAGCTGAAGAACTTAAGAAGGGGCTTGTGGTCGCTGCTGGGAAACTGATTTGTCACAGTCCCTGTTTTGCTTGCACTGCTGTTTGGTTTAACTATGATATATGGTGCGGCTTATCCATTGTCCCTGAATCTGTTTGGTCATGTTAGGCATGTCAAATGGGACCTGGGCTAGACAGGTGAACAGTGTAGCGCCAGCTAAGTGTCAGACTGAGGCAATGCTTCAGGAAGTAAACTTTGGTTTTTAGGAGGAAACTTTTGAACTTTTAGTCCAATTTCTTTTACAATTACCAAGCAGATGATGTTTCAAAAGCATTTGTGGGCTTTGGAGATGTGTTCTATTGACTGCAAATAGCAACATAGCAACACCCTTGCAACACCATAGCAACCACTCTCTGTAATTTCTAAAGCAATATGAGCAACATGATAGCAACCTGAATACAACCTAGCATCATGGCTGCCACTCCTGCCACAAACTTTGTCTTTTAAAAACATTAAAAAACATTTTAATTTGATGCTGTAAGGCTCACAGTCAGAGAGACGGACCGGGACACAACATGCATGTACTGCAATACATCCTCTAACCCACAAAGAGGAGACTAAAATGAGGTAATCTTAAAGGAGTAAACAAGACATCTATAAAGGTGTCCCTATGTGATTTTATTAGCACCTGTGAAATACAGGCCACACAGAGGCACCGAGCAGAAGCCATTAAACCCTTCAGGAAGGCCACGAGAGCTCACAGACATAAATCAACACACTGATAGGACCGCCCATTTTACATCCCTCTCTCTAATCCTAAATCATGGAAGTTGACTTTCTCAGACATTCTATTGGCCCGGAGCCGACTGCAGGCATAATTGAGCAGACACCCTTTGCATTTGATGCATTGCCTCATGGGATACGAGAGCCCACTTTAATAGCGCGGCATTTCTTATAGCTTTGTAAGTGCCTGTGATATAACTCAGCACTTCTTTTACAGCACTTTGTCTTCATTTGTAAAAAATAAAGAATAAGAAATAAGAGCTACGCCCACTCAGATCCCAGAGGAGTCTTAAAGGCAAAGTTCAACCAAAAAATGAAATATTCCAAAAACGTTTACCCAACCTTTTATAGCAGTCCCATATGACGTGCTTGGAACAAAATAGGAGGTATTTTGAAGCATTTAGCATTTAATTTTCATGCAATTACCATGAATGGAGACTGGAGCTTTTAAGCAAAAGTATATTTACTTGGTAAATAAATAATTTAGTTGAGTTGGAAGAAGGATTATCAGTGAATAGCAATTTAATTTTTAGTCTGTTTCTCACATTAAACTGCTGCATGGCTTTAGGAGAAAGTGCATAAGTCATATTTTAAGATATCTTATTGCTTTTGTGCTCATTTGCAAATGCTTAAAAGAGCAGCCAATACATTCTTCAAAACTTCATGAGAAACGTCTGAAGTTTTTAATGATGCGAAAAAGCAGCTACAGTCTTATTTCAATAGTTCATCTGGTTCATTAAGAAACTTCAGACAGCTGTAAAACCAACAAAAAGCATTAATGGGAATATTTAGCTATTATCTGTGGACTCTGTATATCCAAACACCAGATCCTGAGAGAAATTGTGGCTTCAAATTAGCACCAAACGCGGGGACTACCCACAACATGTGCACCAACAATGTAATAAATACTTTCATTTAGAAAGCATGGAGGATGACAGGCAGAAATTGCTTTGGAGGTAAACAACTCCGGGGCTTCAGGAAGGCAATTACCGGTGGGCTGCTGTACAGGAGACCACCAGCGCACAGACGTTTGACAAAGGCTTTCACCGACTAAAAGCAGAAGTGTATCATAATGCTTTAATGGTGAAAACAGTCAATGTGACAAAACAGAGCTGGGATGAGTTGATAAATCACTGCATTGATGTAGCAGCTGGCAGGGGCTGGAAGCGGCCGGCGCGTGGGGTTTACGGATGAGACTCGACCGCAGACTCAAAACCGATTGAATCTGCAGCCGGATCTGCCTCTAATGCTCTTTGCAAAACGTCAGGTGATGGTAAACAAATGAAAAAATGAGGGCGACACAGCAGTGTGCTCTCTGGAGTGAGAAGCAAACAGCCCGGTGTTTATTTCCACAAAACGACCTTCGTTTATGAGGCTCTGGGAGACAGCGGTTAAAAGGTAGTCTGGTTTTAAAGGACAGGGGAGACAATAATGGCTGGAACATGGTCAAGGGGAAACGGCCGAATGCAGAGAGTGATATATTACACCGGTTAGCTGTTGTTGAGGCGGAGGACAGGACAAGGCCTGGAAAAATACTTTTGAAGGGATACTGCACCCAAAAATATGAATTCTGTGTATACAAACGTGTCTAACAAAATATTGAAAAATATTGTGTGCACAATGATAATGTAAAAATGATAATTTACTGTCAAGACCAAGTGCATTTTTGTGACGTTTTTTACAACAACAACAACAACAAAAAGGCCAAGGCCACAGGTTTTTTTCTCCGGTAACACAAACTGATCAAACACACCTTAAAGGTTTAGATAAAAGGAGTGAATTCTGTCCAACGTATAAGTGTAAATATTTAGAACAAAGAACTTGTATGAACTTGAATGTATTACACAAGTACAGTATGTCCTGTGAGTAATAAAGATTTAATCCCCCAGTATTCTAAAAAACTACATGATTTAGTCCATCAATCATGCTGCAGAATGCATTTGTGAGGCCCGTTTAACGCACAGCAAAGGCAATAAAATTGCAATTAAAATTCCAGAGGAAACTCTAAGGAGATTACGTAACACACCGCGTACCTCCACACATTATCCAAAGCAAGTTACATGCATAATAAGGTACGCACACATCAGTTAAGCCCACGCTACGGGATTCGAACCCAAGACCCTGGGGGCATACTTTACCACCTGAGCTATAGTAACATTTATGTTTTTAGTCTGAAGACACACGCCTACGCTTAACACTCAGGGTTAAGTGTTAGCAAGCATCATTAAATATAATTCACAGCCAGAAAAGACTGAAATGCCTCGGGGTCAAGCATGAGGAACTCGGAAGAGGTTGGCAACATTCACACCTGCAGAAGATGAAACTTACAACTGATGGTGATTCCCAGCTCCACGCCCGGCTTCTTTGGTAGCTTCACATGGAAGGTGCCGCTGCTTGGGATGACCGATTCTGGAAAACAGACAAAACGTTTGGAAGTATCGGATGCAAGCCTGTCCAGCAACATTTCCTGCTTTTATAAAGATTGGGGATTTAAAAACACTTTGTGGTGAACATTCAACACCCAACACTTGTTAAAGTGGCTTTGAGATTGTTAAAACTCAGGAAACAAAGTCAAAATCCTTTTATCAGATTAAAAGGGGGAGAGGGAGAGAGAGAAAGAGAGAGAGAGACAGAGAGAGAGAGAGAGAGGAGTGAGGGAGAGAAATAATGAGAGAGAGAGAGNAAACAAAGTCAAAATCCTTTTATCAGATTAAAAGAGGGAGAGGGAGAGAGAGAAAGAGAGAGAGAGACAGAGAGAGAGAGAGAGAGAGAGAGGAGTGAGGGAGAGAAATAATGAGAGAGAGAGAGAGAGAGAGAGAAAGAGAGAGAGAGATATTGTTCAAAAAAGGGTTAGGGTATGAAAAAAAATCCAGAAATTTCTTTACAAAATCGTTCCTCTCTGGTGTTTGGGCAGTGATTCAGACTCACAAATATTGAAAGTGCAGCCAAACATGTTCAGACAAAGAAATCCACTGCACTCCAATGAGCTGCACACAAAGGCCACCGCTTCTGAAACCATCATTCAACGGTTCCAACTTGCTTATTTCTTCCAAACCAACAAAAGAGCTTAAAAACAACCACCTGGTCTGAGATGATGAAAACGCTAAGTGCAAAAACATAAGCCTGATCTTTCCACACTTGTTGAACAGGAGTATTATTGTGGCACATTTGTATTTCATTTCATAGGTTGTATAGAAAACTCCAGATTCAACTTCATGAAAACCTCAAAGTCTGGTCCACACTGTACATTATTCTGGCTAAGAACCGCCTACAGGAAGTGACATCTTTACATAAAATGACTGACCAACACCGTAACCAATCACAAGTTTGTTTTTGTGAACACTAAATACTTCCACTTGGAAGTTTAAAGGCTTTCTGATAAGCCATATAAAAGAAATAATTTACATATCAAACCAAATTAATAAGGCACGTTGTGTGGATGACAAGCTAATTACAGAAGTTTGCCTCACTGTGGCGGTTCAGTGACAACACCGATTTAGCACAGCTAAGAGCGGAAAATGAAGAGAATATATTGTGGGTTTTTGTTAGGTAACAGTACGCAAATATCCTCCTGAGCATGTTAAACATTTTCACACGGATGTGTGTTTGGAAACACTAGCTATTAAATTTGCCTAGTGGCGCTAATCATTTTCATACATGTGCCAGATGGCCGAACGCTCTGAATTATGGAGCAACTTTTAAAAACGAACGACAACACAAGGGCGAAAACAGGATGCGGACAGATGGATCGCTCATCCCCAAACAGGTTTGGAATTGATGAAGTGGTCGGTGGACGTACCCGCTACGTCAAACTCAATCTCCAGCGTGACTTTGCTGGTGATGGTGGAGTCCCTCAGCAGCTGATTGGTCTCCTCGAGTGTGCTGTCCTCAGTGGGGATCCCGTTTATTGACAGGATGCGGTCGCCGATCTGCAGGACGCCACACCTGTGCACAGAGAGCAAACAAAACTCCTTTAACAACGTTCCAAGGAATATCTGCACTGAATGTTCCTAAAGGGACAGGCCACCTAAAATGAAAATTATTCGATGCGTGACATACTTCTGGAACATAACAGAAGATGTTTACAAAAAAAAACAATGTCAGGTTTTTTAAAGGAGATTTTTAGGTGAACTATGTCTTTAAAAACAGGAATGCGCTGGTGGCTGAGGGAGACACAGCCAGCTGGAACCACAGAATGAACATCGGTGAGTGAATGTGACATTTTAGCCAAAAGTACAAACGCCCTTCTGCCTCAAGGTCGGAGTTAAAGCACAGGAAAGTTTTTCAACAGTACGAGCTTCACTGAATTCTAAAGCAGGCTGTGAGCAAAACAGAACCCATATTGTATTGTAAACATTCCCCTTCCCCTTACAAAAACACTTTATCTAACATAATTCATCACCAGCTTGTGCTGTATTGTGTATGCCTGTATCTAAAGATAGGATACAGTACCAGTTTTTGTAACTAGCTTAACTAGCATGACTTCTTGGTTAACCTAGAACACAGCTATGTTGGTTACATGACTATTTAAGCAAGAATGCAAACCATCTAACAACATGCTATTTGTTGCAACGCATGTACATTAGTGCACCACATAATACAAATGAAGCAATATGATTGTATCAGCAGAACTGCATTATCTGCGCCAGTTCCCTGGCAAAGCCAGCACCAATCTGCAGTAATTTCATGCGGCTGCAGGTTGGTTATATCAGCAGGGTTCTTCTCTCGCAGGACCAGCGGGCATCAAATCACCAACATTAAAAGGTTTACGTCCATAACTGCAATTACAACTTCAGATGGTGGCTAAGAATCAACTCTGTTGCTCAGGTCAGTAATTACAGTAAAATTGCGACCTAAATCTTTGCCTACGACGCACAAGTTCCTCCTGTTGCCAGCTGCGGTGCCGACGCACAAGTAATTACGCTTGAGTGCTGCGCTCTGTCACGCAGTCAATCAAAGCGGCCGCAGAACCAGAATCAAATTGTCATGGCTGGGCAGTTATATATCATGTTTGATCATCACATTACATCACAGGCATCACAAGTCACTGGTCTCCGCGAAGAACAAAATGCGTGCGGCGGGAACGCAAACTGATGTAATGGAATTCTGGACGCGTTCAGATAATCGAAATTAGATTCGAGATTAAAAATTAAAGATTCCCAAAGGGAAGTTCACACTTCTGTGATAACGCAAACAATTAAGCTACTCGGAGCGCCCAGAATATTAAATCCCAGAGTTTTAACTAGGTCAAAAAGAGCAGCGGAGGCTAATATTAATAGTGATATGGGGTCGTACCGCTCTGCCGGGCTGTCGGGGTCTATGTAAGCGATTAGAGGTGGGGAGGACAGGGTCTCCGTGGCAAAGACTCCTCCCTGGAGCTGGATTCCAAAACCCATGATAGAGTCACTGATGAGGGTCACATCTGTTGTTTCCGTGTGGACCACCTGACCCGCAAGCCCGACGGTACTGGAAGCCAGCGACACTACAGACAGGAAAAACAGAAAACATTGTTACACAAATGAGCTTAAGAAAATAAAGATGCTTCTTTGTCATTTTATGCAACACAATAAATCTCAATTTCTCTCAAGGAACTTTTGAGATGTTCCTGTCAGAGCAACGGCTGTGGCAGAAATAAAACTCTGTTCCAAAACTATGTATTTATTTTTTTCCCCGTGGAACAGAAAATGAGATTTTCTGATGAACATCAAAGCTGCTACGTTGTATAAAATGAAAGTTTGCGGTGAAAAGAATACAGTGATCTTTTCGTGAGACATCTCCCTGTGTGTGAAGAAAAACTACATGAGGGTTTAGAATGACACGAGAGTGAGTGAATGAAATGTTATTGTGCATATATCAAAACACCTGCCGGTTTCTCCGTGCCGTTGTGTTACGCCTGATCTGGATTTGTGCCGTCACTGCTGATAAAAATTCAATATGTGCTGATATCTGCCCAGCTTGGTGTGTCTGGAAAGAAGAAAACTGGGTCTGGCATTCCGTCTTTCGTCCACACAACCTTTGGGAATCTCATTTTGTGGAATTTAAGAATTCTCTTGTGGTTCTGCAGCTTGTCTTTTTAAAACGGACTTATTAATCATGTAAAATGTGAAAGCAAAGTTTATTTTAAAAGCATTTGTTTTCTATATATCAAAATTTGTTACTTTTTGGCATATAATATTCCCATATGTCAAAACATGCAATTAGGTTTTTATGAATATTTATGAATTAAATATGTGAAAATTCAGCTGTTCTGTATATTGTATCGAGTTACACCACAAAATATCAAACCATCTGCATGATGGCAAAACCTTTAAAACAACACATTTTTTCATAGACTTTTACCAAAAGTGACTTAACATAGCATTTAACACACACACACACACACACACACACACACACACACACACACACACTTTAAATTAACTGGTGTCAATGTGATTTTAAATGGATTTTTTTGTTTCAAAACGCTTGTGCTACAGCATCAAATCCCACTTAGTTTGACATTTTGATGTTTAATGTCAAGGCATTTTTGTATATCTTTGCTTTTCTAATATTTTTGTGGCAATAGCACTGTGTATTTGCACTGCCCTGAGAAAGAATTCTTCCAGAAAAAAACTTAAAACATAAGCATAATCTGATTTATAAACCACACTGAGCTCCATTTGTGATTGTCTATCTCAATAAAGTCACACGGGATGCAACTGAATTGCAAAGCTAGAGAATTGCATAAAACAAATAGAAACAACTTGCTCACTTTTTCTGACAACATCCTGTTGAACGCTACATTAAAACCCCTACGGACCCCAAGAGGTAGCTGTCTGTAATGCCTGTTTAAATATGTGTATAATATTTGTAATATTGCGTACAATTGTGCATTAAATATTACGTATTATGACTGCATGTATAAACATTTAACTTAGATCTTGCCATTGCTACATTTGTAGTTGAAAGAAAATAAAAAAGACGTTACTATATCCACAACTCACGTAGCACCTATGTTTGCAAACAGAATCTTGTATATGCTAGGCTAAGCGACGCTAATCAGCACCAAACACCCAAGAAATGTTGTTTATGCCAACACAAATGTTTGTGGATGTGATTCTGTGGGGGGATAGAATTGTGTGTTTTTTGCCACCAAACCAGACATGACGCATCCTCAAAATGACCCTTATTCTCCCCGGATCGCTCTGCTGTGACTTCAGAGTGCATCTGTCTGAGATTGATGGCCCTGCTCAGGGGCTAGATTTACCACACCCGACACCTTTATTGTTTTAAATGCGGTGACCTTTCCATTTTTATTGGAAATGAGGGATGAGAAAGAGAGGCTAACGTGATGCAGAAGAGGACAGGACGCCTCTTTGTGTGCAAGAAGTACGACGAAATACTTCAGGGACGGTTCTGAGGGACACATCGATCAATGTTCTATTGGGACTTTTACCATCTGTAGCACCGAAAACGTTACGACTGCTGCGAGGGTCTGCAAACTATGAAATAACTCAAAAGAGCTTTAATGCTCTGGGGTCTTGACACAGTCTCACTCCTGAGAAGAGCTGGTTAAGTGGAGGCTTCCATTTCTGCTTGACTTCAAAGGCTGAGATGGACAAGGAATCACCTGAGGGGTCATGCTCTGCAGATCTTAGAGAATCGCCAGTCAACTGACTGACTCTCTCTTTTTCTTCCTCCTGCTATAAACTTTCATTTCTGCCTTTTCATTTCTGACAAACTCATGAGTCAGTTATGTCTGGACAGTTTATAGCATGTTTTATATCAGTATCAGTGTACATAAGCACAAATATAAATGTCTGACCAACACATTTCAATCATTCAGTGAAATCAAACACACTCCAATGTTCACTCCAGCACCCCTAGTGGCAAAGCTGAGAATGCAACAATGGTCAAAATTGAGCTTTCGCAGCCAGTAGCGTTTGCATTTACGTACATATTTCTCAAGCCTCGTGTCCTCAGTTCTGTCCTTTAAAGTAATTACATTTTCTTCTAGCAGAACACATTAGCACCTCAAGTGACAACCGCATGGAAATCGTAAACGAGGACCGTGGGCATTAGCCAACAATTAAATTATGCTAATATTCTCGTGGTGAAGAGACGCAGCGCTAGTTCGGTCACAGTACATTAAACACAGGCCGGTTTGTTCCAGACCAAAGAGGCGCAGAGGGGGAAATGTTAAAATTAGCATGACACTAGCTTCAACAAGGGTAAACAAGGTTTAGAAAAGACATCAGCTGAGGTTTTTTATAGCGTTTACCCAGCAGGAAAAAGGAAATGTGCAAGAACGTGTGTCTGTTTATAGGATTTGTTGGCAAGACAGATGCACTGTGAATCTGTGTTTGATCTTACTGTAGTTCTGTGACCTTCTGCGTTATCTCTCAATGTTTCCAACATCAGATCTGAAATCTGTCATTGTTTTCTGATGGGTGACTTTGCAGTATGTGTGTCTCTCACTCACTGTCACTCACTCACTCACTCACTCACTCACTCACTTTCTCTCACCCACCCACTCACTCACTCACTCACTCACTCACTCACTCACTGTCTCTCTCTTTCTCTCTCTCTCTCTCTCTCTCTCAGTTGGGAAGCTTCTTTTGAAAGCTACAATGCCAACTAATCGTAAATAAAAGCACTGCAGTTAAACTACATTCAAGCTACACATTTTAAAACCTATTAGCCAGTTGCTAATTTAATGAGGCCAGACTGCTTACATGTTATATTATGAAATTATTATTCTGCAATTAGAGAATTTATCCGGGGCAAAAACAAAAATTGCAGTAAATCAAACTCAAAATCAATTTTACAATAAATACAACTAGTAAAACTAGAAAACACACGAATCTATATGACATTTATTTGTGAATACACAATGACTATAGCATGTAAACTTTGATGGTCTGTGAGATAAAAGTTTAATAGTACTAACAAACAGAAACTTCCAAATTAGTAGCATCAGTACAAAAAGTGAGTTACTTCTCTATCTCTCTCTCTCATACGCTGAATGTTTGTGTTATGTTTATTCAGTGCCTGTGCGTCTGACAGCAATGACCACAGGAGGGACTCTTTACAAAAGCCACATTTTATTCATGGAAACGTCAGTCATGCAAAGACTGGAACTGCTGTCTCAGCAGAACTGCTGCACTAGGGCCCATCTTTCCTTATTTCCTTTATTCAGTGCAGCGTCCCAAAGGATCATTGATATGATCGTCAGAGTCGCCCTCCTGCTGCGCAGAATCCTACGGAGTATTTATATGACATGCTATGCAAAACGGGTTTGTTTGGAAGACCAATTAGAGCAGTTAATTCTGTGCTCTGTTTGGGCCAATGAGGGAAGGCATTTGGTGGTAACCAGGAAGCCAATGTTTGTTTGCTTCACTTATGCAGTTATTTCCTACTGGAATACGCCACAGTTACACCGATATCAAAAGTGGCAGTGAAATCTGTTAAAACAACAATCTGTCAAGCAGCAACAACAACAATAGCAAAATAAAATCATAACATCTAATTGCACATGCCTGCTTCTATTCAAAAGGCTTAAATAGACTGACTTCAGTTCATGCGCTAGCTTGGAACTGTGTGCATTTGTCATTAGCCAATCAGGTCGCCATCTTAAAGCTCATGTGATTGGCCCTAGAAAAAAATCAGTCCATTACTGAGCGCCCTTAAAGCATCTGAGTAACACACAGATGAATGGATCTTGCTCTCCAGGTATTATAGACCCTCTTACTGGCAAACCGTCTGTGTGGGAAGAGCTAGATTATTTAAGTACACTGGCCTGTGTGAGGTATATTTCTCTGGTGTGATTAAGCAGGGCATGTTTCATTTGTTAAAGCAAATTCATAGCTGGAAAAAGACTCAATACCGCTATAATAGAACCATTATGAAATCATTTTTCCAAACAAACGAGTGCATGAAGGACCCCCGCTCGCGCTCAAAGCGCTAAAACCGAACATAAATTTGTGTAATAGATGAGATGCTTCATTTTGCGTGGCAGGTATATTTGCCAAACAGAAACGGTGGACAAGCGGGAAGAAAAAATATTAAATATGGCCATTAGAAAAGAGACCCGGTCCAACTGGAACTTCAGGCTTAAACACAAGCGTCATGACTGACCAAAATGTATCTTCTACAAAAAAAACACGTATTTGGAATCATTATTTTTGCCAGAAACTACATCCTACACACCGACTCATTCTGATTGGACGGATCTAAAAGCTGATGATGTCACTCGTACTACAGCTAATGATCCAGTTCGTCCAACCACTAGCCTGATCAAATATCAACTCAACCACTTCCTGTAATGCCCTCGGTGAACCCAACGCCACAACGCCTCAAAAGAAAGTGAGATAAAACGTAAACTTTTCAGTGCCCTAAAAGTTACTGTGAACGCAGCCAGCGATGTAAGCAGCTGATTAACTGTTTTTAGGGCCCTAGTGTTTGTTTATTGGTCCCATTCGCAGAGCCAGAAGATAAGAGGCACCTCCACAAGATATGAAAGCGCAGTTCGGTAATTATCAGAGGCGGAGGAGAGGAAACAGGCGGCAGTGATACTCTGCGGTTGAAGGATATGAAATATCTTTCAGGAACTAATTACTGGGTAGCCAGAGGTGTAATTTCCCTCTCGCTTGGCGGCTTCGGTTATGGGTGGAGAACGCTGAACTTGTTCCATCCAGGTAAGTGTTATCTTGCTCTCTGATCTCATTCAAATTCATAGCCTTTACTTATCAAGCCGAGAGGGAGGGACTGGAAAACCGGAGCCATGAGCAAGAGGTCGGAATTTATAAAGATAGACTATCACTGCTGAGACAAGGATAATTATAGCAGTACAGCTTTTCTTTCATAAATACGAACAGGTCATTGTTTTGTTGGCGCATTGTTACTTTCAATAGCTTAACTAGTGTTCCTGCACGCAAACTTGCACGCGTTAGCATAATGTGGCATTTATAAAGGTTTATTTCTGAATTACTGTGGGCGCTACTTTGAACCTCCTAGTCACAGGAGGAACGGAAAACGCAGCCACTACATTTGAAACTCAGTATAAAAGTATAAAAGTCGAGACAAATCCACCGCCAGGACCTGCTTATACATTGGAGACATTTTTACAGGAAATCAATAGCCAGCCTTTTCTGTTTACTTCAGCCATTCTGATAAAAAAAAGGTTTAAGGAAAGAATGAAAGCAGAACTTTGTGAAGACGGTCAGTAAACAATTTTTAAAGGTACAGATGACTAAGAAATATTTCTGCATGGTCATTTAACATTAACCCTGACGTTGTTTCAAACCCTTTGGAACATGATGGTGGTCTTGGATTGAACAGAAACAAACTTTTAAAATAATGCTCTGGTAAATTATGTAATAAAAGTGAATGGGAACTGAGATCAAGTCCAAAATGACTTCTGATACAATCTTTTTGCCATTTACTTTCATGATATGGAAAATGACAGCCAAGATATGCTTTTAAATAAGTCTTACGGTCCACAGAAGATGGGTTTGGAACAATAAGAGGGTTCAAAATTTCACAAAGTTCTTCTAAGATATCACCAAACCTACTTGAGCTCTTGTAATCTTTTTTCTTCAGCTTGCGTCTCATCATGGTGCCGCGGGGGCTTGTGGGATACATGGTGCGTGGCAGCGTGTTCATGTTGAGCGAGCTCAGGCTGTACGCGCTCATGGACGTCGGTGAAAAGGAAGAACCCAGAGCTGTGTGAGAAAAACAAAAAAACATTTTAGTGAAACTCTCGGTGGAAACCACTAAAAACTCATTTAAATTCAAACTGCATCTATTCAGTCGTCTCCCAGGTGTGAAAATGCTTCTATTTTGCTTTTATTTCTCAATACAAAAGACTTTTTTCCTCATAACAATTTGAGCGAAAAAATGATATGAAAAATGTAATGAATTTTCCACCTTGTTATTTTCTAGCTTGTGTTTAATGGCGGCAAACACTTGGACTGGACTTCACAAGTCTGTGTTGAACCTGATAATCTTTGTCATTCCGGGAAGATCTGAGAGCGTTTCGAACATCTTGTGTGTTTCAGTGTATGGAAGAAAATCAGAACTTTTCTATAAAGGTGCTAATTTCACCATTTTGCTCTTTTAAACAGTCGCCTCAAATTACGCAAACAAAAATGTGTCTAATTAATTTTATGCCATAAGTTGTTTAAAGCATTTTTAAACAGGTTTAAATGACATTTTAAATGAGTTTTTTTTTTTTATGTGGACTTCAACTTCAGTGCCTTTAGACTCGATCATATTTCTAACAGTCCAATAACAGGTGCCAGAAACAGAGTCATGGTTTTTGATCATTAGACGAAAAGTACAAAACAACTCATTAAAACACCGGAATAAGTGTCTCCCTATTTGACATTGTGTGAATCATGTTAAGTCTTCATCAAAGCACTTTTCTAAAAATACTCGCAGTGCCTAAAAGCCACTGTTTTATCACACAGCAATGGCTAAGAACCAATCTGGTTGGTACCGATCAGATAAAGCGCTTCAAAGCCAATTTTTCAGCACTCCACTCTAAAAATATGCTTTATTTAGCTGAAACCCTGTCAAAGACAGGAACAGGATAGAGAGACTTTCTGGTGCACTGAAACGTTCTCCTGTGCTTGTCCAGAAGCAACGTAAAACTGAGAAGCTACGTAAAGCTTAAGGGATATAATGAGGCACGGTCTGGTCCACTTGTTTAGCCCATCCTAATCCAGAGATTATGAGTTAATGTCCAGCAAATGATGCCTAATTTGTCTGCAGAGGAAACAGATTTAAATAATACGTTTTGGAGGAGCTGCGCTCTCACGCGTATCAAGGACGACTCCTAACGAAAGTCTTTGAACTCACAATAACCAAAGGGGATTTATAATCTAGCGAAGGATTAGGCAGAAATAAATAAACAAAATAAAAAAGAATGTGGCTAAAAATACTGAAAGAATAACGGCACATTATGTGTGACCATCAGCGATTTAGCAAATAAAAAGCAAGGAAAAACAGTGTTTTTTTTTTCTGCCCCCTCTAAATAGAAAACGTTTTAAAGGTGCTTTAAAAGGTTTCAGGGTCCATTTTGCACCCGTACCTGAGGCTGCCTGTCTCCAAACCCTTAATCCCGCCCATCAGAGGCACCTCACATAACCCACCTGGACAGCTGCAAAATGATTGACAGGTAAAGAGCGTTTCTTATTGGCTAGTTTTCTAAAACTACTCACAGATTGCAGTCGACTCTATTTTAATGTTTACAGAGCCTAGAGCTGTCAAACAGATACAGTAGGTGTGATTCTAGGACATCTGTTTGTGATTATCTGTGATGAATATAATGTGTGTAATATTACAAAAATAATAAAAATAGCAGCACCTTTCAGGTGTGATCACACTGTCAACACTTAAATCGCTGGAGGTCACCAACACGCTATATTGTTAGCTGCTAAACACCGTTGTTACTTGACTACAATATCCATATGCTATTGAGGAGGCGGATAACAAGAGCGTCGCTTTCTTCTCACCCATTGGCAATCGGCAGATTGCATCACAGCTCATTTGCATAAACTCAGAAGCATTAACCGTCTCTCACTGCCAACGGTTATTTGTTGCTAGTTGTCTGAAATCGCTAAAATTAAAGCTTCTGTTTTCTTTGATCCTACGTATTATTCAGTCTGAAAAGAATCTCCAACGCTAACGCGGTGCCCTTGAGATGCAGAAAGCGCAGACAAAAAAGATCAATATATTCCTGATGGCTGGAATTTATAGCAATGAATCTATATAACCTCAGACTCTAAGGTCGCTTTTATAAAATGAGATAAAACATGACCTACACCAGACATTAGAAGCACTTTGCTAGTCATCTCATTTATAGGAGCTTGAAGTTAATGCGACAAGTGACAATCTTGCTAGCTACGCATCCTCACATCTTATCAGCCAATTAGGGAGCGGAACTGGAGTGTCAATTATAACTGACTACATATCCCAGAATTCACTTGGGGCTATGAAGGCCCCAATCACCCCACTGAAAAATGATCAGGTCACGTGACTGAATTATCAATAGTGTCATATTATATCCTTAAAAGGGTTTATGTTTCATGTTTCCAGAATGGTTCAGTGCTTGTCTGGCTTTGCGTTGCATCTTTGCTTCTTCCCTTCCTGTGCTCTGAAACGCCCACAGCTGGAGAATAAAGGCCAAATATGATACAGGGAACAGAAGCAGGAAAAAGAGGCACAAAATAACACAAAAAATAGTTTCACCCTCAGCAGCTCAAAGAAAGAGTCTAAAAACAATTTCGTTCTGCTCTGTTTTTCTAGGAGATCAAATATAATACGATAAAAAAGACAGCAAAACAAAAACAGCATTATAAAATCTAGCAGAAACGAGACGCTCTAACGACCGTTTAGAGCCGCTAAGTGCCGCCCATTTTTTGACAGATGGAGACATCAATCATTATTAAGATAACTTTATATCCCAAGAAACAATTTCCTGTGGAAGGATTTCCCGCTCTGGCAACAGTGGCAAGAAAGACCTTGAGTTTGTTATTAAGCGGCGAACGCTAAGATCAATTCTGCGCCGTTAATGACGCTGTCAAATCACAGAGTCAAAAGCCATAAAATAAATAAATCTATTTAGAGAGGATATCAAAGAGACACAATGAGGGATAAAATATGATGAGGATGATTAAGGATGAAGGAAAAAGGGCGGGAACATTACGAGGGTTGTTCGGAGAGGTTTTCTGCTTGGCCTGGCTGCGGGACTGGTCTGGGTGGTACGTGTTATAGTGTTGATAGGGTAGAAAATTGCTGTTGTTGTTCGTTCCGGACTCCCAGGGTAACGGCCGATTACTCCTCTGCACCTTGACTGAGCACACAGAGGGAGAGAGAGAGGATGGGTGTGAGACATACAACATTACATGTTTAACAGGTTAACACAAACAAGGAGAGATGCTAGATTTGTCATATTGTGCTTAAAACTGTGTTGAAGGCTTTATAACCCTGGGTTAAGTTGCATTTACACTTTTTTAATTTTAATAGGGCGTTAGCGCTGCTTTTAACCCTAGGTTATGAAGCCCTGTTCTTTTTCTAATGCAACTTATCTGGATTGCTATTGAATTACTAACAAACAGTACAAGACACACAGTTTTAAACATGTAAAATGAAAGGCAAACCAGGGTTAAAATGACCCTGGGTTAACGGTTTTACATGTGAACAACCCATGATATTTTTAACAGATTTTTCTCAGCTGAACACAAACAAATACAAGTAAAAAATATTCAGGAAATTTGTTGCAAAACTTCAATCAATCAAGGAGCGTTCTAGGTCAAACCCACGTCGCAATTAATGCAGACCTGAGAAAACCGCACATGCGAGCATCAGAACACAATTTTCAGAGACATCTGTTTGCATGCAAGTAAACATCTGTCTTTATCCGTTGACTTTTTTACATCTAGCATTGATTCTGACAACACATAAGCCGAGCATTTAGCTGTGTTGTAGAGCGCTGCATGATCTCAAATAACACACACAACACACACACACACACACAACAAATTTCCACACATACACACACTTGCATTGATCATTTTCTATTTTTGCTGCTTTCGGTTTCTGAGTTAATTTTGGCAGCGTGTTCGTTGTGACCAAAGCTTTCAAACACAAAAGCACACAGCCTGGAAAGAGAGATTACAAAAACAGAGAGAGAGAGAGAGAGAGAGAGAGAGAGAGAGACTGTAGGGGCTGTAAGTGAAACAGAAAGAGACACATTGAGGGGTGACAGAGGCATGTGTTTTTGTGTAAGTGTGGAGAGCAGGGATCTGTCATTGTGATAGAGAGACACTGAAGAATCCATCGAGGTTAAAGGTAATCAGACCTGGGCAGATGAGAACCATTATTTCTGTGTGTGTGTGTGTGTGTGTGAGTGTGTGTGTGTGTGAGAGTATGTGTGTGAGAGTGTGTGTGTGTGTGGACAGACATTGTTCATGTACAATAAAAGAGAGAGTGCAAATGAATGTGTGATAAATGATGATTGCTTTCTATACAATACAATCTGTTTTAGTCTGTGTGTGTGGGTGGGTGGGTGTGCATAGATATATACATATATATCATAAATACATAAATATGCAAGCACACACAATATAACAGTTGTAATATTTATATTGTATGTCTATATATTTTTTATACAACACAATTTTTTATATTGTGTGTGTGTGTATACATACATATACATACGCACACACACACACACATGTATATGTATATAGATATCTATATACATATATATATACACATATATATAGATATATGTATATATATTGTATACAAACACACACATCATAATCAATGTAATGTTAATGATGCTTATCTGAATCCAGGCCAGATCTGGTTGGCTGAATATTTCTCAATATTTTAAACTCTATTTTTAAAAAAAGGCCCAGCGTATTACAAAACAAAACTGGAACCAGTTCATTAAACGTGTGCCAAAAATAGCGGGGCATGTTGTCACACTCCATGAAACAGCAATTATGAGAAAAAAGATTCAGAAAACAAAAAAGGTTACGACTAAAAAAAAACCAACAAACCCTTGCTTATGCCAACAGATTTTTAAGTGTGCCTTGAGTGAGTTCAAGCATCCGTAAACAAGTACGAGGTAAAGCCAAGCTTTAATGTTTTGCTGTTGACGTTACGCTCGAGGGTTTTCCACACAAAGCCCACGGAAGCCTGATGTGGAGTGTCTCTAGTATGCAGTGTTAAAATGTGTGAAGCGTATGCTTGCTCCTCTGTCAGTCGTCTGTCTGGCATTCAGAAGTGTGTTAGTATGTTGAGATGGGTTTGCTGCTCAAAATCTGCTGAAGCTCACGTCCACGCGTGTGAAGCGGCACAGCAATGCCAAAAGTGTGTGTGACAGCAACGTCCTCCACTGAATGTGTTTGGATGGAGCGCTAAACTCAATTTCCTTTCTTTAGAAGCTAATCTGGACGCCTCATACCAGCTGACCTGCGGGTCACTTCATTGTTTTTTAATGCTGGGGCTCTACAACCGCATGTTAGCAGAAACATTAGCATGCTGTGAGAGTCCACGCTTGTTTTGGTCACCTAAACTCAGCCTTTAGTCCAGATTCTTATTAGGCTTTCAGACGAAAGGTCCTACAGTCTGCAGCCTTGTTGAATTTTTGCTGAATATTTCAAATGTGCCATCAAGCGCCCCAATGTCTAGAATCACAAGGCATGTTTAAAACCTCCTTTAAAAGACTTTTTGTGCTTTATTTTAACAGACAAATCAGACTAATCCCGAGCTAATTAAATTTTGTATGTTTTCTGAGCTAAAATGTGAGAAGAACTCACCCGTGTATTAGCCACTGACGCAATACCAAGATGTTGTGGGCGGTAGTTTGACCTTTACTGTGCGATGCTTTGAGGATTGCAAACTATACATAAAATCTTCTGGGTAGATTCCTAGTGGCCAATCAAAAACCTTCTGACCCCATAATATAAACTCAGTGTCTCTATCAATGTGAGTTTAGGAGATGTTGACCAAGCGTGTTCCCTGACAGGAATCACAGAGGTCAGAAAGTTCATGAATACATTTTTTACACTTAAATTCTCAGAAATTAAAAGAGGCAGCTTCTTCGAGAGCGTTTCTGAAAGCTGTTGTTTTACCACACTCCGAGCAAACACTGCTAAACCCTCTGTGAGATGTTTGTCTCTTTATTTCATTCATTTAAATCTCCGCCGCATTAAGCAGTAAATGAAGAAAATCACGGTCGGACTTCAAACTGCCTGTTGTGAGCCGTGTTACTGTTATTGTTCAGAAACCACACGTTTGTTTCTGTATTTAATCAAAATGACAGCGTTTCTCTGGAGCTTGTTGTTGATTTTTTCCTGTTTGTAGAAAAAGACCCATCAAATGTTTGATGCTGTGTGCTACACACAATATTTCTTATCTAATGCACAGCGAGGATAAGGCTTTGTGAGTCCTCGTGAGGTAACACTGAGGCATATTGCCTCAAATCTCATCTATCTCACAACTTTTCTTATAAGAACTTTGATAGTTTTGGGCAATAAAGTGTTACAGTTGATCCTAGGTATGTGTCTATGTATAAGCTGACTATCTGTTAAAGACCTGCGCTTGGTATATTTATCCATAAAAAAAAACGTGTCTAATCTGTTCAATTAATTAATTAATTATTCAGGGTTTTCTTGCACGTCCCAAATGTGTATAATTATCAAGCAAAAACATCTCATCACAAATACCCGCACACTTAAACAAGCCTCACAGTTTAGGATATTAGGATATCACAAACATTGTTATAATCCCTTAAAATGACAAGTTAATGTCTTAACATCGACAACACTTTTAAATCCTTGGAACAAGCTACAAACTGTCAGCATGCCCAATACTAACATATGTGACTTACTAGCCAGGTCTTTAAAAGGATGGTTAATCCAAAAATTAAAATTCTTCTATTATCTGGGTATGAAAACTTCTCATTTTGGGGTGAACTATTCCTTTATTGTTGAGCAAAAATGATTTCTATGCTGCACTATTTGTTCTTTGTTTTATGGTATCTCACGGTATCTGCAGTCAAAGAGCAAACTGTCCTGCGGGAACGTCGCAAAACCTCACAGCTATAAATCATAAGAACCGCCCTGAGGCTGTCAGATATTCCTCACCATCCGCTCTCACAGATACTGGAAGATATAGAAAGCCCATCGTAAATTCCAACCCTGATGACAGATGATATGGAAAACCAGACTATTTTCAGATTTTCCTTTCAGACCCCGTTCTAACCAGTCTTCCCACATCCACATGTGGCAGTACAGCAACTTTTGAATCTTTATTACATGTTAGCATCCCACCCTTGATAAAACATGACAGGAAAACACTGGATGTGTCTCTTTCTTAAAGAATCGTCGATGCTTTACACTCGGCAGGGTTGCCAAACCTCGTTTACCTCGTAACATTTGGTGCCTCGCAGCTTAATAAAGGCCTGTCAGGTGATAAGAACAGGCTTTTGAACAACATGTTACGCCTCACGACGTGAGGCACAAAGACAAGGTACCTCGTCCTTGAACAGCCCCGATCTCAGTAGCGATATCTCTGCAGGGAAAGATGTTTAAATTGTTAAGATAACCATGTATGGACTGGACACAGCCGGTCCTGCGCTAGGCTATCAAACGGTGCATTAAGACAGCACTGTACTTGAGAACCACACGGCTGGTATAGAAGACAAGCGGGAACTATGTTAGGCATTAATTATGCATGCGGCATCACTTTCAATATTGATTAACTCATTAAGGGAACGTTTCCGCTCTCAGATAACTGGTTTGATGTGCTGCTCTGAAGACGCAGGGCAAGGAATGTCTCATGAATCGGGTCCTATTAATAAATGTGTCCAAGAAATAGCATTGCACCAAATGATCTGACTTACAATGTTCTGTAACATACTGTAAACTGTGTATGCCGTTGTAGAGCTCTGTGTGTGTGTCTCTTACCATGTTCAGGGCCTTTGAGAGCAAGCCTTGTTTGGTGATGTGGCAAAATCTCCATTTTGACATGTTCTGAGGCGCTAGCTAGCAGCTGGGTAGCTTCGGCTAGTGTGCAATACTCCATACTGGTGCCATCCACCGATAAGATGTGATCACCCGCATGCAGCGCCCCACACCTGCAAAGAGAGTGACATCACTTCCTGCTCTGACAACACTAACAGAACCATTTTAACCAGTTCAAACGACACTAGCTTTAATGTATTTATAAATGAGACGCAAACTCTCAAATCATCTCACAATTGCTAATCTGCTCAGATGGAAAGGTTTTCACTTGCTCAGCACTCCACACACCCTTATTATTGTTCCGGACTTTTCTGCTGGCATGAAAGCTAGATGAGTTATTGAATTTCTATAATTAGTTGCTAAGCTTTATGCATTACAAACTTTGAAAGTTTCACAAGCAGACATCAGGTTTCAGCAGCGAACATTTCTCTCTGCCCGACACATCGATCTGGACGGCAGAACAATGCAGCAATGATGAGCTGTGACGCTACTTTCGTAAGGGACCAAAACGGTGGCCTTCCTTCGTGTGTTGGAAGTGATCGCGGTTTTGATTACCTGTCTGCGATGCTGGCTGGTTTGACCTTATCGATGATGATGACTTGCTTGTTGCAGTACATGGAGGTGGAGAGAGCCAAACCCAAACTGGACCCCATGGACTTGGCCACCTCCACCAACAGCGGGCCGGACGCAGTAGCTACAGAATCTGTGACGGAGGGTGACACAAAGCAAACATGTTACACATCTCATTAATAAAAAAAGCAAGACTTAATATAAAAATATACTAGGAGTAATTTCAAATTTCTTTTCTGTTTAACAGGTGATTTAAGGTCCATGATAAGCTGGGATCACTTCCGCAGGCTAGCATAACTACAGGAAGGACGCCAGCGTGCACAAGCGAGTGACATGCGTCCACTCTGCCGGTTTGTTTTTAACACGCTCTGATGTCACCTGCCGCCCGTTACAAAGAGAAATAGCTGCTGCTGCGGCGTATGGAACAGACAGGATGAGCAGCCGGTCTTTAGTTAGAGCTAGAGCGCAGCTGTCGGCTGTCAGGTGTGTCAGATTTCTTTCCGTATTCGCGATAAATACCGCACACTGCCATCACAACATGCCAGGGATCTCCGGCAGTGGCCCGACAGCTATCTACTGCGCTTAAAAAACAGACAGGCACACACAAAAAATATAAAGAGGCGAGTTTTCAGCTGTTTTGGTTTTTAAAGTGGCTCTGCAGGAAGTAAAACGTGGTTAAACAAAGCTGTGGAAGACTGGAATGAACACCTGTAACCGAACACACACGTACTGAAAACAGGAGAGACAGCAATTACTGTCAAAAAAAATACATGCTTTGAAAAGGTCACATATACCTTTGTTGGGTATATGTGGGACTGAAAACCAGCTAATGTTTTCAGAACATTTGGCTAACATTCTCTGAATGTTCTCTCAATGTTCTAAATGTTACATTTTACATGCAAATGTTTCCCAAACGTAAGTGTATAAATGTATACTTTGTATAAATATAAACGTATTACTTAATATTTCTTTTTGAAATATATATTCAAAAAACATTTTACTAATGTTACTATAAGAAGTTTTTGAGATAATGTTAACCAATGTTAGAAAACATTCCCTGATAGCTGGGGAGCCACAGTGTTTACAATAAACCTACTTATGGCTTATTTTTAGCCATCTCTGTATATTAAACTGAAACAGAACCAAACATTGTAACAAGAAAGCTAAAAAAACACTTTAGCTTTAAACTCAACTGTAAAGAAAAGTGCAATGACCATAAACGGTCGGATGCGCACCGTGGGATTGTTAGCATTTAATGCCGCCCAATCCGAGGGGCGTGTTAGTGCACTGAAGCAGGAAGTGACATTCCTCAGACTTCCTCTGAGCAGCGTGGCAGAAAAAGAATCTATCACTTCCGGGTCAAAGCCCAGAGAGACAGTTTCAGCCATGGGCCACTACAAACCTTTTTACTTTCCGAATTTCCTGTTGCTTTTTGTTCAATTCAGTGCATTTGCTTTGTTGTGCTGCCTTTGTTTTCAATACATCATTATGCCCAGCATGTTTACCCTGACATTTAGAAACACAACATTTCTGAGTCTGATGAAATGATATTAATGCCTGATCCTTTCGTTTTAAATGCTAAAATGTTACATAATTACCGGTTGGTGCTGGCAGTCAATTGCTCTGTTTCTGAACCTAGTAGGCGGCCTACGCAGGCGGCATTTTAAGGGAATGTTAGCATTCTATAAATGCTAGTAGCTAGAAAAGAAGCTAAATCTAGTAGACTTAATGACGCTTCTTAAGATACTTTGTTTGGTTAAATTGTGAGTGCAGCCTGTGCTGTAAAGTAAAGTAAAGTAAATGCATTAAAGGGGGTGGGATTAGTTCAAAGGGGTGTGTCCTTACCCATGACTGACACGTCATATTCAATAAGAAGGGTGGCTTCCTGACCGCACTGTTTGAGGATGCTCATGGCCTCCGCGTGCGACGCTCCGTGCAAACGAATTCCGTCGATGCTAAGCAGTCGGTCACCGGGTTTGATCGTGCCTTCCCTGAAAATAAACAAAACGGGAATTAGACTCATTCGTTTAGACTCGAATTAGACTGTGTTTTCTTCGTTCGTTTGCAACAATAAACATTTACATTGGAAACAATGAGCACAGAGCCAAATTCCACCCGCTCCCTCTTTCCTCGTCTATTGCTAAGTTATGGGCACGTTAAGAGACATTAAGAGACATTAAACAAACCGCAGTAATTCCCAAACAATTAAGAGCAGGAATGTTCCAAAATCTCACACAAATAAAAACACATTCATGCGTCTTGCAGGCGCTTACGAATGTGGAAACGCCGCTTAAGCTGTTTTTGTGTGAAATTAAATCACCAGTTCCAATCAGAGACTGGGATGTCAGGGGGCCAGTCAATAGCAGAGGTGGGAATAGAACGGGAATATTTACCTGGAGAAGCATGCGGCACGCCGTTAAGCAAAATAAATGGGAATGCAGGTTTGGTAAGCAATGAAATTATGCGTGTGCAAAATGAATATTGATAAAGGTTGAGGGAAAAGTGATTGAGAAAGGGTCCATGCGTGACGACGCTCAGGAGCGAGTGAAATATCACGGATCCATTTGCAATTTTCCAGTGGGGGGCAAAATATAACAGATCTGAAAGTGAGTTCTGACCAGGAAACTCTATTTCCATTAAGCAATTTTTTGCCATTTGAAAACACAGCAGCGACTGTATTATCATTAAAGCTGAATTCTTTATGAAGTCCCACTGAGAGGAAACATACATACATGAGCTTTCCTTATAAATACTGCTGAAAAGTTTTGTCATAAAAAATACAACCCACCAATTTCTCATGCCAGTGATTATTGAAAATTAGACGCTATGAAATCAGAGCGAGGCAGATCAACAGGTTTTTAAATCTTAATGCCAGCGCTGATAAATCCTGTTCATTTTAAGACCACCTCACCTGTCAGCCGGACCCCCAGGTCTTATGGTTGTTATGGTAACCGGGCGAGATTTGTTTCTGTCTTCATGGGCACCACCTACAGCATCAAACAAACAAACAAACAAAAAATATTTTATTGCAAAGCCAGACAAATCTACATATATTCTCCTGGACATGCCACAATATTTGACGCGTTACACATATATTTTGCCAATCACACCTTTAAATAACAGACCAACAGGCTATTTGCTCACCTCACAGATACGTTTCCATACATTTTTCAACAAGAGTGCGAAATCACATTTTCTAAAGCCAGGACTGGCAATAAAATTGCATATCGTTGTATTCACAAATGGTTGGATGTTTCATCTCAAAGATGAAAAGGAAGTACTCAAAACGCCTCTTTGATTCGTTCCGAGACATATTTCGCGAGGAAAAAAAAGCCAAGCTAACCGAGACCTTGACAGGAAACCTTTTCTCTCTTCAAAAGACTTCCTCCCCTGATGGATCTGGAAAACTGTCTTTTCTTTTTAATGAAGTCGAAAATGTAGTTTGGTAAATATCTGGAAATTGAGCTTTAGTAGCGTAAATGAAAGCTTAACGGCGTTTTGTCTTCCTTTACAGGTCTGAGGGCAGCCAAACGAATCTCTTCAACAAAAACATGTATTTCGTTTGAGGTGGACGGGAATCAAAGACCGTTGATAAGACGTCTGAACTCAGACACAAGGAACCCGCAGAGATGCTCACCTCTGATGACGAAACCGAACGTATTTCCTTCCTTATGAAGCGTCACCTCCACGTTTTTGAACATGACCCCTGAGCCCTGAACAGCTGAGAAGAAAAATGAAACAAAGTTCAAAGTTCTAGCAAGATGTCAATGGATACGTCTAGGTAAGAACATGAGGAAAATCAATGTAACCTGGATGCTACAAAACCTCTCAAGTTATGAGATAAAACACATAAAACAGTTTGTGTAACAAAACATCCGCCAGGCCAGTGAATAAATATGTCAAGAACATTTAGGTTATTTAAATCACCAAGGGCCGATAATAATGTCTTCTTGGCGATGAGCCATTTCGCTGTCTTTATAATTTCAATTTTAAAATATTTGAGTGTTTTCAAATATTAAAATATTTCTCATTTGCTAATTAATATACTGTATTTACAGTATGTCTGCCTTATAAACCTTAACATGTTTTGCAGCAAACATAAATTGACTTAAAATAAATGTATTATGCGTCAAGAAACATAATTTAAAGACCTGAAAACATGACACAAGCACAAATATATCAAAATATGGCTGCCAACAGTCTAATATAAAGCTAGCCGTCACATTACACAAAGTAACTGGCCAATCAGAAGCAAGTATTCCAAAGTCATGTGATGATCATTGTGATGCCATAATGTGACTCACAGACAGGCGGCAGCTCGTACTCCACCTCCAGTACGACTCTCTCCCCGACATTCTTCAGAAGACTGATGATCTCATCATGACGAAACTTTGTCAGGTTGATTCCGTTCACAGATTTGATGTAGTCGCCCACGTTCAGCTGATCACTCCTGCAAACAAACAAACAAACAAACAAAGGAAGAAAACGAATGAGTGACGTGTGCCATCACTATGGAAGGGCTTTGGGTCGTCGCCAGGGTGTTGCCAAGTGTTTACTAGGCGTATAAAAATGATCTACAGGAACTGATTCATGCGACGTGACTGTATTCGTGATGTACCACAGCCGGTCACACCTCACAGGCCAAGCACAGTCCGTTGATATGGCCAATGTAATTACCTTCAGTTTAAGTGTACGGCCAGGTACAAGTTTTGGTTCAGACAAAAGTCTAGTCGGAAAAATAACAGCACACCTTCTCAACAAACAACAATCTGAGGTGTTATTAAGTGCTAAGAGGGAACAGAAATGTTAAAGAAAACAAGAGAAGAAAAAAGAAAGAAAGAAAGAAAGAAAGAAAGACAGAAAAAAGAAAGGGGAATGAAGGAAAAGACAAAGAATAGACTGGAGTGAACAAATGAAAAGTGAAAGAGAGGGAAAATAATTCAGGAATAGAGGCAGGTTGTTGTGCTTTGACAGCTGATCTGAGCAGATGAAGAAAAGAGTGTTGTGAGAAAACATATCTCTCTCTCTCTCTCTCTCTCTCTCTCTCTCTCTCTCTCTCTCTCTTTCTTTCTCTCTCCCTCTCTCTCCCTCTCTGACATAAATACTTGCAGTTGAAAGCACTCGTGTTTTACAAGGCGGAGTGATTGTCAACAGTATTCAGAGAAACCTGTGATGTGAGGCATTTATTTTAGCTCCAGTAAAATATTATGGGTGTCTAATGTAATAAAATACTAGAGATACAGAATGAAGCATTAAAATTTAAATTCTGAAGTATCAAAATGTGACCGGGAGTAAAAGCGAATCTGAGCATGTATGACAGACAAATGCAGTTCCTGGACCTAGATAAGTAGAAGAGAAAAGAGTTAAGAGATAATTAAAAAGAAGAAAATTAAAAGATTAAATACAAAATTACACTGAAACCTGTTTACTTCACATTTTGCATTGCTTAATAAACAGGAAGCCCCACCCCCAGATTTATGTGATTGGTTATGGAGATTATCAATAAATAGGACTTAAATATTAAGTTAAATATAGGGACTTAAATATTTCAGTACATTAAACACAGAGAGACGAATGTATTTGCTGTTGAATGCTGTTGAATAACAGAAATTCATTTTATTCCTCAGCTCACAAACACAAACAAAAATTGCATTTACAGTAATGAATTTAAAAATGGGAGTCTAAACGCACAACATTCCTGAAGCTTTAAAAGCCTACATGTGAAGTTTCCTTTTTAAAGCACTTATGTATATTAAATTTTTTAATACAAAAGAGGGTTTTAATTGAGCGGGGAAGTTTTATGAAGTATTTAGAAGTGTGAATAACGTTCTAAGTGAATGTTCTTGAGTTCAGATTACTGACGTGACTCTTGTGGGCGGGGTTTGCTGAACGTAAACAATGCTTAGCGAATAGCTACGTCAAGTTCTGTGTCCTTGCATGCTGTAGTTACCATGGCTACCGGTTTACGTGTTTTGACTTCATATAACTTTGCACAGACAATCTTAGTGAGCAATTCTATGACTCTCTATGGTTAACAGGAATGTTGTACAAACGTTGTGTTAATGTTGCATATTTTAAGCTCACCTGGCAGCGATGCCGCCCTGGCGCAGGTTCGAGACGCGGGGTTTGCCGTCCTTGTCGACTCCTCCGGACACGGTCAAGCCTAGCGTGGTTCCTTCCTTTTTAATTAGCTCCACGGTGCTTGTGCCCTTAAACTCGTCTGCGAGGAGGAAGACAGAATGAGGGGGAGAGTGAGAGGAGGTGGGAGATGAAGAACAGAGGCAAGAGATGAGAGGGTTACAGGAGCAGAGGAGGCCGGCAGTTGCCATACCTCTCCTCTCCCTTAAATGACTATGATTAGGCATCCCGGCCTGGGCCTCTCTCTCTCTCTCTATCTCCCTGTACCCTGGCTGGTAATTACTTATACACTGCAGAATGGTGTGTGTGTGTGTGTTACAGATAGAAAGAGACAGACTGACAGGGACTGAGACCACCTCATCTTGCTCCCAGTTTCTCTCCCAACTCTTAAAGGAACAGTTCACCCAAAATTTTAATTGTGTCATCATTTACTCGGCCTCATTTAGTCACCATAAAAGTGTGTGACTCAGGCTTTTTTTCAAAAACTCTGCTTTTTTCATGCAGGACAAAAAAAGAAATGGTAAAGGCTGTGCTGCTGTCTCTATTCCTTGTGCTTAAAGTGAATGGAGACTGGGGGCTGTAACACATTTAAATGATCTGCAAGCTTTAGAGCTCCAGTCCCCATTCACTTCAGTTGCATAAATGAGCTATTAGCACAAAGTTATGGGTATTTTTTCACTGTTAAGTCAATTGAACAATAATATAGTCAGTCAGATGTTTTAGAACATAAGGAGGAATAAATGATGACCCTTTAATTTTAAGCCAACTATCCCTTTAAACACAATCTTCTCTCTTCACTCATCTGTGTCTTATTCCTCCCATTGCTCTTCCATTTACTTCTCATGCTCTCTCGCCCGCCCGCATGGATATTGCTGGACAAGCAGTCACGTCCCTCCATTCCTCTCTCCTCCATCGACTGGCTGTCATTCAATCCCTTAGTGAGATCATCAAAGTCACATTAAGCGTACCGCATATCTGCCCATGCAGGGTTCCCTGATCACACACACACACACACTACACTCCCTACGTCAGCCGTCCTAGCTTGAGTAGAAATAAGAAAAATAAGAAAGATGAATGTTTATGGTCCCTTCGTAGTTTTCCTCTATCAACTCACTCCATCTTTTTTTGGCGTGTACCGCAGCGTGGGGCGAGTCGGAGCTCCAAACCCGCCCTTAGGCTACAGACAGAACAGACACGCTGAGCTCCTCTCTGCAGGCGAGTGGCAATAACGTGAGACAGAGTAAAATAAGAGCCTTTTATTTAGTATTGAAGGCTGGGCTGAAAGACACGCTTTTCTCGCAACAAATATTCTAGGTGAACTCTAGGGATGAATGCTAGCCGAGTACTAGATGACGTTAGCAAAGAACATTCATGGAAACACATTCATTGCCTTAATAACTTCAAAAGATTCGCTCTGAGTCTGTTGCCAACTACTTGTAAATGCATGTTTTTGACATGGCGCGCTAACTGAATGTTTGTCACTGGATGCAAAAAATGCGAGGTGAGGCAATAACCAAAAATATTGATCTGATGCATGCCAACACAGATTGACTACTAAAAAACAAACCAACAGAACACAAACGAAACACACCCCATTAACCCCAACCTATTTACGTAGCTGAAATTTCCCCAACAGTCTTGCACGCTACACTCTGAGCATGTATTTAACCTATTTAAACAATCAGTATATATATTTTTAACCAATTGAAACTCATGCTCTTAAGTGAATTAGCATAAGCCTCACATAAAACCTCACCGTTTTTAACATCTGTGATTAAATGATAAAAGATTTCTATCTTTACAAATCCATGCGCTTACTTTGCTGTTACCGTGACGTTCTGTGCATACAAATCACAAGTGCAGTGACCTCTGCAAAAGACACAGATCTGACATTGTACCCTGACTCGATCGATAGCGCTGCCATATGGACGCAGGAAGGGAGCAATGTCAAAACGTGACCCGGGACATCGTGAGGTCAGCTTGGCTGTTCATATCTGATCTGCACCTGAACCAGATAATACATACTGGCATATCAAAGAGACATTCATTAAAATACAACCCTTATTGTGCCTGAAGGAAATGATAAATAATTGAGTGTGTAAGACCGAGAGTGGCAGCGTCTTGTCACAAGACATAATGGGAATCAATATTCAAATAGGAGCAGAAGTTCAACCTACAACATGTCTGGTGTTGTGTGTCATTGGCTTGATAATTAATTATAGAAGCTGCTAGATTTGCCTTCAGCTTTCATCAAAAAATGTGATTAAAAGAACTTGTGGATTCGTGGGGATTCGACTGACAGCAAAAATTACAGTGGGACAAATTATAAATGTCGCTGTCATTTCTGTCCCTCATATGGGCGAGGAATAAATTATGGGTCTTTCTGAGGTTGGTGACAGCATTAAATTTACTATCTGTGCATGTGCAAGACGAAAACAAACATACAGTGTTGACATAACTTCATTTTTAGGAGTGGAAATGTACTTTACGCATGTACACAAACATGCTAGTACACACAACGCTCGTGTAGAGCATGTTTTGATGGCCACAGTGCAGTTAATAACCTTGCATCTAATACACCAAAGTAAATATAGCCTTCGTTTCACATCTCTGATTGTGCAATGTCTTGCTATGGAACGGATTTATTTATTATAGACGCAATCAAAGCTAAACTCGGTGGCATCCACTCTGAGGGTCCGATCGCGCAGCTAAGCTGAGGGGGGCCCGCTGGGGGCCATCCAATATCCAAACAATTTGTGGCACAGTATGCCACGGTCATATTACAAGCTCAGTCTTAAGCTGTCTGGGGAAAGCATGGTTCACAGAGGGTTCAGTGTAATATCTTGGCCCCGGGCAAAGAAAAGGGCCCCTGGGATCTAATGAGCTGTTCTTTGGGGGCTACACTGGGACAGGTGTGGAGGTTGATAAGTCGATCCTATTACTTGTGGTTTCTCATTTAATTCCGTGTCCCCTCTCTCGCCTTTTCGCTCTGACTGAGGTAGACCGAGCTAGCGTTGCCTCGCCACGTTGCCACGGTGACGGTCGACCAACAGATTTCTCAAAGCCAGCGGATTTCTGGGGAGCGATCGGAGATAGCGGCGACCGCAGGGGCGGACGAACAGGTATAGAGAGGGAGTTCGAGACGCCTGTGCGACTGAAATACAGATGAAAAAAATGATAGATTATGACAGAGGCCAAGACATAACAGCAGAATAACACAAGACGGATAAATAAAAATCTACGGTGGCTGTGAGGTAACGTGCAAAATATGATATTAAACACTGTCAGTATTTTAATCTGAGACACAACAAATGCAGCCTCTACTTACTGCTGGACTGCTGGACTCTGTGGAAAAGCTTATATGCCTGAAACGAACAATGATTCTGTCTGTAATGTTGCTAGAAGGTGTAATGAAAACATTTGTGTAAAACCCCATTGTCAGTTCAGGGCGTAACTCTCCTTGAAGGCTGTGGGCGTACCAGCAGGTGGGCTCACCAGTGAATTGGCTTGCCACCATACAGATTTCAAGTCGAAATGACAAATTGGCCCATAATTCAATATGGAACCAGGCATGACTAATGGCTGACGTTAGCAAACCTTTCGTAGGCTATAACAACAAACTAATTCCCAAGCAATCACTGCAATTACTTTAAAATTAGTACCGAATTGCAATTAAAAGCGAACTTAAATCCCAAGACCTCTTTAAATACACAATTTGTAAACCGCCTCATCAAACGACAGAAAAAAGATCGACTGCAACTAATCAAATTAATAATGGAGTGAGTTATTTGCTATCTGAAAATAAGCAATCTCATGTTTAAATTGAGTAATGGACTCTCTTTGCCGATGTGCAGTCATGCAACACCAGACTTTACTACAGAGAGACTTTGTAACTCCCATTTTGGGCATGTAATAAAATTCTCTTCTGTTCAGGTAATTGACTGCCGTGGTCCTTAAAGACTATTTTTCCTTAAACGGACACCATTCTGGAATAGTATGTGAGAAAGGGGTCGATATTCCCATACCGGGCGCCTCACACACACTCAAAATGGTGGAAAAATACAACATTAACGCTATAACGCTAATACCTCTATAACCTTTGCGCAGGAATTAATAGTCCGAATTATGGGCGTAATTCTGCAGCCAATTTTATTAGTTAAGAGTCTAAAACCAAGTGTGAATGCAGAAAAAGCTGCTGAATTAGGAGTGAATCTTATTTGTATGCTGAAGTGACCGCAGAACACACACACACACACACAGGTAAATGAGAAACACTATCTGTGGCTTCCTGTGCCAACCGAAGCCTCAGGGAAAAACAGTTTCAGAACATTTATCATGAAGATTCTGCAGGTATGAAGTGCTGTGCTACACATCTGCCTCACCTCCCTTTACTCATCTGTTTCTGACACATTTAAACCCCTCAGAGGACCAGGGTCTGCCATAAAAGGACATTTCAGAAGAACATACCGCACCCCTTCCTCCCAAAAACAACTTCTGTGAAACTCCCTGAATAACTCCGCCCACCAGTGAGCGCCACAAACCATCCTTAAAAATGAGCAACAACGTCCATTAAACTTTCACACCTTGGACAGTTTGATGACACACCCCGGGCGAAATTGATAGACGGCACTGCGGTTGCATCCTACATCGCATTAGGTCTTAAAAGTGCTGAATCACATCCACGCAACAACATTTCCAGCCCGTGAACCGGCGCTGCGATGCCGTTCAGTCGACTCATCCGTCACCCGCCTGCCTATCTCTCAACGCATGCCTGATGAATGCTAAGATGGCCCTTTAAAAGAGATGCGTTTACCTGCTTTCAAAATGAGCGTGTTAGCGCGCTCGCAAGACACAGTGGTTATATGTTTGACTGATGCGTTCGTGTCTCTTCACCGGCAGCTCTGATGAGATCTGGGGGTCTCTGTAGAGGGTCTATATGTTACAGGACTTCAAAACGTTTATAACCAGTTAGAGCACTCAAACCCCGATGGATTCATTTGAGCAATTAGAAAAACAATTTGTTAATCCTCTCATGCATATTAATAACAATGCCGAAAACAAATCAGGGGTTTTAAAAGTACAGCTAGACTGGTTGAGGTTGTTGCCATGCGTTCTTAACTTTATTTAAACACCCTCTGAGAGAATCATGACTGAGTCTCCTGAGTGCCTCTCTCTCTCTCAACGTGATAAAAACACAGATGTAATCTCTAAGAGAGGAATGGTACTTGTTAAAGTTTTGTTTTTTCAGCTTTATCAACGCAATCTTTCTTCCTCCTCAGATTTATGTATAGAATCTAAATTAAACTGGCCACACCCCACTAGATTGTTAGACTAGATCTAGGAATGACACAAGGAACAATTTACATAATTGTACATCATTTACATAAATGTATTTTTTTATAATTATGCTTTCCTGATATAAACAGTTGACATCAAACTTAAACTACCATCAACTGTCAAATTAATGCAACAATATAAATTATTTTTAATTCCCACCTGGAAAGTATGAAATATGTGATGAGTAATTTATATTTTAAACACTGAATATTAACATGTAATTATTAAAATACTGCATAAAATGCATCTATGAATTATTGATATTAATAAAATAATAAAAACAATAATTCAATTTAATGCTACGTCAATAAAAAAAATCTGTTAGCATGAATTAATAACCAAACAAGCATTACATTGTCTCTTAGATTCAAAATGGTTTTGATCTCCCCTCAGATATGATAAACTAGACAGTCCAGGGTAAAGTCTGTGCTGAAAGACACATGCATGCATTTCTTATTTCTTTCAATTATAGCATGGCATGTATTTTTAAGCAGAACTTTAAAACGCCTGTAAAAAAACCTGAGCAAATGCATTTTTGGTCTTTGGAGAGCAAAAGCGGTAGAAACAGTTTCCATTTTCTCCTTGCTTTGAGGCCACTCGGCTCCAGCGAGACACATCACTTAAATTTAAGGCAGACGGTTCTGGAAGATGAAGAGATTTTATTATTCATAAACAAGTCATGGGCGTTAATTCTTCCTCAGTTTGATCTTGTGTTAAACAGAGCAATGTGCTGTTTTAATGTTTAGAATTCCCCTTAATCATATAAACAGGGCAAAACCAATGTGTCCTCTGTACTGAATCACTTACAGACAGTACGAATGGCCGTCTAAATAAAATAATTCAACCATAAATGAAATTCCCTCATCATTTAGTCATTCCCGTGTTGTTCCAAACTTGCTTTATTTCTTTGTGCAACACAACAGCGGAAATTCAGAAGATTAGTAACCCTTGTTTTTTTCATTCAGTCACAGTAAAATGAGGTTTTGAGCTTCAAATAAGATGCATAAACGCAATAACGGTACCATTAAAGTGGCCTGTGCTCGCTGTATATTCATACCTTTCCTGAAGCCAGTGTGATAAACACAACTTTTAACTCTTTTGTGTCCCACAGAAGAAAAAAGTCATATGGTTTGGAACAACATGGGGGAATTATGCCAAAATGGTCATTTTTGGATGGGCTGTCCCTTTAAGAGTGGACATTATACATTGCACTCATTCAATATACATTCAATATACATTGCACTCATTCAAATGCACCACAATACCAAGTGTACAACAAAGACTAGCAGCTGGCGGCTAGTTCCTCAGCGGGAGGTGGCACCCACAGCCCTTCCAGTGCACTCAAGTGTCTAAATTTACTCGCTTATTTTTGTTCACTTCTTTAAACTACTATATAAGTGAAACAATATACAGAATAGGGAACAAGGGAATGGGGCTATTTCAGACGCAGCCATAGTCTTGTTTAACCACCAAAAACACTGTAACAAGAAGTTATGTTTATTGCCTCCATGAAACAGCCAATGAAACAATTCCAACACATGGGGTAACTTCTTTGTTTCACCTACTGCTCCTTACAACGTTCAGTGGCATCGTTTTTGGCCTTGTTCCGTGTTTGATGTATGTGAAGTACTTTGTGACAGTCCCCTCTAATCCCACTCTTGGCGGAAACTGATTTCGTGAGAGAGCATCGAGACGCGCCACTATCACCGATGCGCACAACCGCAAAACCATCACACTGAGCTCGGCAGGAGCGTCACAGCCTGGTTTTAATCTGTCTTCAGATGGATGGTTTAATACACCAGTCCAAAGAGCCCCGCGCCTACGGCACGACGCTACATCAGAACGTGGGCACCGGGCCCCAAAGCCGTCATGCTAAATGCTAACCGCTTCTAAAGATGGGTTTGATGTGCTTAGCGCTCTGAACTGAAAGATTATACAGGGAATTTATTTCAACACCCTCTGAGACACAATTTTTTTTCTCCTAGTATAGAAATGAAGGCTGCTTCAAAAAGTACGTTGAAGTAACAAAAGGAGCACAGGGTTTGCGTACTGAGTCACGAGTGAATGATGTACCGAAACTTCAGTCAGGCAGGAGGTCCATAAACGACTTATTCAGCTGCTCACTAAACCAGTGAACCAGTTTGGCATCGGTTGGTTTAGCTGCACAAATGCCAAGTTTAAACCCACTTTTCTCTAAAACCATTAATGCCAATCTTTTAGACTACTAGAACAATGCTAAATATAATACAATAAAACAACACATTTAAATATAAATATATTTAAAAAATAAGATTATGAAAAATATTATAAAAACAAAAAAAATCACAAACTATTAAATAACACAAATGTAAACATGAGAATTATACATTGATAATGCTTAACAATTTTGACAGTAACATAAAAAAATAAGGTAAACATCTTTTTTAAACATGAAATATAAAGCGTTATCAACAGTTTTGATTTGGATTAGTGCACTTCATGCAGTGCACACTTGACATTACGCCAGGTGATGTAAATGCAAATCATCTTGTAACATCATGATAATCCTATTTGAAAACCCAAGGCTTTAACGGAGCTAGAAGCATTGGTAAGCTTCTGCTTGCATGAATTTTCAAAAACATTTTAAAAGGCTTCCAAAATTTCCACAAAAAATAAACTGTAGCCAGTTTGGAGAGTTTGTGACTTTCTTACTTTCTGTGTGATATTATAAACTGCAGAAAACATTTGTGCAGAGACAGGTGTGCAAAGTCATATACCTGTAAAACAGGTACAATATAGATTTGGGAGCATCTCACAGTGCCTAGCAACCATCCAAAACATGAAGGCAATTGTTAGCAATGCTTTAAAAACAAGACATGCTAGAAACTGCATAGCAACGCTAACTAATGCAGCTGACTTTCATTTTGGTAGCAGTTGTTGTGCTTCATACCTGGAATACTCTGTCTCCTAATTGCCAGCGCTCCATCTGGTGGCCTGGAGGGATTGGAGTGTTTAGTGTAAGGCCCCTCATCTGTAAAACACACAAAAAACAGAAGACGTTTAACAACCACAGGTACTTGCTCCAACTCAGATTGCATTCAAGAGCTTGTCCTTATTATTGTCCATGTGCAGGGAACATGAAGACAAATTCAAAGAGACAGGATTTTATCCTTCACAGAAGCTGATAAGTACACACAGCTGTAAAAGTGGTCCATGTTTCAAAGGATGTAGCCTTCAACACAACAAAATAACAAAAAACTGTTGGAATAGAAGCTGTCAGCTTTTCACACGTACACCTAAACACACACACACACACACACCAAGCCTAAATGTTGTACAGGAAAGTGTGCCCTTATATATGGCGAGAGCATTAGAGGTCTCCATAAACGTGAGCATCCATTCATATGCTAACCATTCGGCCTTCCGTGGGCTCGGATCTGAGGCTGTGGAACACATAACCGAGTCAGCGGGAGGCCCATCATAGCGGAACCCTTGAAAAACAGCAGGTCAAAGACACTGAGCTCTGTTTACTTTGACTGCAGGAACAGAGCGCAGCCAGACTCCAAACAGATCACAAGCATGTGGAGATGCAAGCAAGCGCTTGCAGATGTGTCGCGGGGGGGCAGAAGATGATTAGAAACCTGCATCGCTTATTTTATGAACATAAGCACTCTGTGAAAGCTGCACAAATCAATATTTAAACAGGAGGCCATACAAGCCATATATAGGGTCTGTAGGACATTATAGAATTGGGAGCATCTCACAGTGCCTGGCAACCATCCAAAACGTCATAGCAACTGTTAGCAATACATTAAAAATGAGACATGCTAGAAACTCCATAGCAACGCCCAGGTAACCACCCACAAAAGTCTATAATTGGTAGAAAATGGTGATAAGTTGTATACAAGTGATAATGGCCCTATTGACAAGGTAAAAACTACCTTTTTTTCAAACAACTCACTGACTTTAAATTTCACCACTTACTAGTAATCCAACCTTCATTAATGCAGTTAAACAGTCAAGTTATGGACAAATTAGGTATGATAACATTATATTTATCATTGACCAACTGCATCCAATCAGTGAATTTCTGCAACTGTTTATTTTGTATTTGCTAATACATGCCCGGATTGCAATATAAATATGGAAATGAGATGCAGATTAGGTCATGCATAATAACGACTCACGTTGCTCCAGGGAGATTCTGCTTGTAATAAATGTACTGTAAGTTAATTAAAAATTGCACCCACAGTCGTGCGATAATAAAACAAATCTACTCTATTCTATTCTAATGAGTAAACGCATGCTCTTCATCTTTATGAGCTAAAACAAGTACGGTAGGAGGCAGAAAGGTGCCTAATAAACCAGTAAGACATCTACCGTATTATAATTATATATTTATGATGTATTTGGTGTTTGCAAAAAAATATTTCATCAGAATACGTGGCTACAACCGCAGCAGTTACAGCTACTAGCTGAAGAGGTTAATTAGGGTACGAACGGCAGCCCACCCCAGACTGCCTACTGGGAGGTTTCTAAATGAGATTCATATATAATCCACTTCATATTGACAGTTCAGGTCTCACCAGAAATTAAAGCAGGGGCTGATGGGTAATTTGGTCTCTATCATCAGTCATGCTCAGTTTGACTTCACTGTGTGGTCAGTGAATTGGACACAAGTCAGTGAACTTACATTTAGAATTATGGATTTGGCAAAAGCGATTTACCGTACGCCTGTCGCCTGGAAATTCAACCCGTGACCTTTCGGGCTGCTAGCGCAACGCTCTGCCAGTTGAGCAACACGGTAACAAGCACTTATGAGACAAACAAAGTAAAGAAACAACTTACTTCTGCTTTTTATCCAGAACCAAAAAAGCTCTGAATCAGCCAGTGTTAAAAATATCCTCTCATTAATAAATCATTTCCTGTGAGCGCCGCTCACGGAATGAGGGAAGGTCAAACGGAACAGGAACTTCCCTGAACACCACAGAGGATGACAAACATGTCTTCTCCATTTTCTCCCCTGGTCAGTTAAAGAGCTACCAGACAATTCTGTGGCATTTCTGTGTCAAATCAAAAGCACTGAATTACGACTGATTGCTCTCTTTGCTGGAGCTGTGATGTTATGTGAAATAATATATTAGCACATATATATGAATTATATATAAATGTATATGTATTATTTATATTAACACACACATACACACCCAGCAATACAACACACACACATTAGAACACATAAATGCTGAAATTGGCTTGACAATTTTTAAATATGGACAATAAACAGGCTAAATGACTAAAAACAAAGTCAATTTGACACTAGCATTCATATTAGCAGTTGGAATGAATTCAGAATTAATTTGTAATGCGATCTGTTGGGCTGCCATAACAAACAAAAACGCAATGTGGAAAAACACTGACTGGCGCTACTTGTGTGACGATAACTGGTTGTATCTTCACAGGAAGCAGAGCAGACAGACTTATTTAAAATGCATAGACCTGAAAAGGCCACAGTTTTGTGTACTAGCTGTTCTATAGACAGTCAACAGTCTTTACAGCATGTGTGACAGACAGGTTGTGACATAAATATATAATACCGAGCTCATAAATATTAATGAGCTCTTCTTCATCATCTTTATCATCTATATGATCTAAAATACACATAATAGAATCATTCATGTATATGCAATTCATATATATATTTTAATGCAATTAAATATGTAACTAAATATCGGGAACTACAACTATATCAAATTACAGCCTGTATTAGAAACAAGCTTATAATGTGAGCAAACAGAAGTAAATGATATTATGATATCAGCCGTCGGCGTGAGTTCAGTTCCTCTTAAAGGACCGTCTGACTGAAAATGTTCCAGCCATTTAGAGAAAGCAGGTGATGTTCTGATGAACAACACGGGTCAGTAAATGGATTACTGGTACAGCCAGGAAACCGATTTCCTTGAATTTGTCCCGGGTTCTGAGGTAAAGATATTTTAAGATGTGATTAGTGAAATAAAGGTAAGCTTTATATCTTCGTGTCACGTTGTCTGTTTCGAACGTGCGTCACACTGCTTTCGATTTCGAAGGAAAACAGAAATAATACGAAAGCTCTCTACGGTCACTCTCTATGTAGCGTGCGAGTTGTTTTTCATACAGTGGTTGTTACCCTGTCAAAGAGAGTTACTGTGAATGAAGACAGAAGATGTTGCTTTGATTATTCATTGATAAAATGTGTTCTTGTCTTTAACTGTGTGTGATGTAAGCTGTCAGTATGTAAATAAAGTCAATTCCAGTGCCTGAGAAATTTGAGGCGTTCAACTTCCTGTTCTGAATCTTGGTTAGTTAGAGAGAGAGAGAGAGAGAGAGAGAGAGAGACATCATTGGTATGTTACACCATCACACAACTTCCCAAATCGAACCTCAATGCTTGTTACGCACACATCACAACATCACACATACAGAAAGATAATGAGTGACATTAACTGTCTATACGAGCGAATACACAATGAATGTAAACCGCAGAATGTATACGGCTGAAAACACGAGGCTTTCTCCACGTTTCTGCTAATTCTCCTCCACAGACGTGAGAGGCTGTTGTTTGTGCCGTTATCCAGATATGCAACACAATCGTACGATGTGCGGTTTCCCCTCCAGTGCCCCTGAAGACCCCGTCTGGATGCAAATGAACAGCCTCCTAATGAAAGCTGTAATTTGTGGCGCTAAAGAATGCATCATTATTGCTTTGGTGGATAGGTAACAATGCAAACCCCTAATAGCAAGACTTAAAAAGACTTTTTTTGAGATACATCCATGAATAATTCCCTTAAATCACGCAGGATGTTGTCTGAAATACTGAGTTTGGCACTGAAGAAAAGAGCTGAATTATTTTTTTACCAAAATTTCACCCAGAGGCAACCACTCAGGACACCCTAGCAACGGCCACCCAGATCACCTTAGCAACTGCACGCTGTGCTGAAACACTAACGGCTTAACCACAAAACAATTCCCCAAGTACCCTCCAAAACAGCCTGTCTGCGATTTTAACACAAGCAGCGCTGCTCACACGTTCTCAAAGAAGTATTAAAATTTAGTTTCAGTTACTATAAAGAGATTTAACAGCCTGTCACGGCGGTGGCAGACGTAAGACCGGCACGAGGAGAGAGAAATCTTGATAAGAACCAATCAGACGCTTACCTAGCCAACCAATCAGGTGTCTCAGTCTTGTCACTTGGATTACTCATACATTATTATGCAGACTGCTTTGACATTCTGTTTAGTCAGACGGAAAGTCTGAATAATAAGATATTTTTATTGCCTGTCTCGTTCCAAGACATAAGATCAGATAATAGAATCGGGCAGAGGTCAATAATAAAGATAGATTCTACTTTGTAAGGTTTAAAATGGAAAACTTGCATGCTAACACCCAATTTCACAATTAACGTGCAATTTCACACTAAAATTTCATTTCTATTCTGATGGATTTAGCAGTTTAGAGGAAACAAAGCCGCGCGGTGGGGTGATAATTAACCGTATTAAGCAAAGCCTATTTGCAGAATTCAATCTCCCTCTTTCTCTCTCGCTTGCTTGCTCACCGTCCCGTGCGCTACTCACCACTGTCACCGCGAAAAGCTCTGCTGATGCCACACAGAAATGCCATAAGATCCAGGTCCTGAAAGCTTCCTACAACACCCAGATGTCGCCCGAATGCCACCTCACCCAACGGAAACAAAACCAGCTCTGCTTGAGACCTGCTCCAACATCAGCAGACAGCATCTGTTTTCTGCATTGTTTGACCCTGTGTCCCATCAGATGGTAGCTTACACACAAATCTACTCGTACAAGCTCTGCAAAATGAGACGTCCTTTACATAAAAGCACTGGTAAGTTCTAAGGCAGTAGACGTTCTGAAAACTCAGATGATGGCCCAGCTTGACTATATTTTGCTTTATCCATCCTTTATTCAGAGATAAAACCCCAGGGCATTTCTGCACTCGGGATCAGAGATGACGGAAGTCAAGAGTTGACAGACAGAACGGGCCGACGGAGCGGAAAGCCATTAAAAAAAGTTCTAAAGAGATCACTGTGTCCTTTGTTAAATTCCGACAGCCAGAAAGACAATCCAGGGTGGTTGAAGACACATCATGTGAGAAAATGGAGACAGGTAGCAATGAATAAATTAACACAACTCCAGATTCTAAGGTGCCACCATCATTTCTAGTCCTACAGCAGGAGGAAAATGGAAGAGAGAGGGAACGTTTGTTCATCTGTAGATGTGCAAGAGTCAGAGAGAGAGAGAGAGAGAGAGAGAAATAGAGAGAGAGAGAGAGAGCTGTCAGGTCAGCGTAAACTCACTCATGCATACCTGTACATTCATTTGGGCAGTTGAAGACATGACATCACGGTACAGAAACATTTCCTAAAAGCGCCCTTAAAAGTCGACTCTGGAACTTCTGCAAGCTACAGACCTTCATGTTTCCCAGCAGGACTAAACAGGCCACACTAAATAATTTGTAACACAAATGGTGAGAGGAGTGTGAATAAAAACCCAGTGTAACAGTATGTGTCCATTTCAAAACAAAACACTGCTGGTCCGAGGAATTTCAAACAGGTGTCACACAGTATATAAAACAACTCATTTCTGAATAATTGCTCAAAAGTCAGATTAATTTAGTAAATAATATATCTTAAATATAAATTACAACACATTTTAAGATACGTTGGCTGAGATCTGGGTTGAATGACTGAAATTAATGTTTCTGCACAGGTCATAATCTGTGTTGTAGATGCTTCACAGCAAGCCTCAAACAACAACCAAAATATCTGTTTATATTTTAAATTGTGCTGCGGTACAGTTGCCTTTAAACGCTGACTAAAACCAGACATGAGCAGTCATGGTGCTTCCCCCAGAGAGACGGAGGGAACATCTTTGTTATTTTTAGCCATGATCTCAGACTGTCTAAAGCGGGCTGACACGAAGCCCCCCCCATTCAGAGCGGGCGAGTGGAACTTCTTCATACATAAAGAGAGCAACAATCCCAGCAGCCCTTTGGGTACAGCTGAGGAACATCAGACTCTTCACCGCTGAGTGGAGAGGCACCGTGTCCCGAGAATAAAAGCCCTTAAATCTGAACCCAAGCAGCCCCAGCAGTCAGTTCATGTCATGCTCAACCTCTGGTGGTCTGCATGAGGTAAAGCTACTGGGGTTGATTTTTAAGGAGAGAGAGAGAGAAAGAGAAGAAGAGAGAGAGAAAGAGAGAGAAAGAGATGCCAATAATTTGACAGGTGCAAAATTTACTGTTATTGAAATAAGGTTTTCTGAGAAGATCTCAAAGAAAAAACGACACCCTTTAACTTATATTCCCTTACACTAGGAATATTTTACTCAGAACGCATAAGCAAGCAAATCTAACACAAATATGCATGTCACAGCCTGTGGTTTGTTTTGCAAACAAACGTTGACACTCTTAAAAAGAGGTTCAGCGTGTGACGCTGCAGGCAGATGTACTTGACAGGATTTACTGGAGAACTTAACTAGATTAACTGACTGAAGGCAAGTGTTAGTTAACAGCTCCAGCAGGAGAACTAGGCATTCACTTAAAAACAACCAGCAATAATTTCAGTTAAAGTGCTTGTTCACTGACAGTATCAAATAACGTTCTGTGGAAAAAAGGAAACTGGAAAAAATCAAGCGTGTAACTAAATTATTTGGAGACTGAATTTAGCCACATTTAAAACTGTCTTGTTACGTAACACAGTTTAAAAGATTTTAACACACACCTCAAGCAAAACATTCTCAAAAAGATGTTTGTTAGTGGTTATACTATAAAACAATGATTTACTGTCTAAACTGAACTATCTGGTTGTCAGATTGAGTGACACATGCCCACAGAATAAGTTTCAACTACAGAAATACTTTTTAAGGTCACTGAATTTTGGCTTTGAAAACTTTGTCAGCAAAACTGGGAGGTCACGCTAAGGTTGCTAGCTCCCCAAACTGTAAACTTTCTAAAACAAAACTGAAGAGATATAACTGCAATATTTATTTTATCATTTGGCTTGACAAACCTCTCAGAACTTCTCAGCCATCAGGCCAGACCACCGACAGCAGAGCTATAACTCATCCTCTGATCTCCACCTGCTCCTGTGGTTCCTCAGTGTGATCTTCTGAAAGAACCTCTGGGCTCTGGGCTGAAGCTGCACCTGGTAGCCCAGGAACGTTCAGACGCTCAGAGTTCTCACTCTGACCTTCAGCTCCATCAGCGAGCTCATTAACGTTCCTACTGGACCTAAAGCTGCAGAAGACCTCGGTGAGTTCAGCTCGCTGGCTGCATAAATTGGTAGGCGCTGGATGAAGAGTACAAAGATTATCTGAAGATAAATGAACAGGTAGCTCGTGGCAAACAAAAGCTCACCATTCTAGAGTTTAAAGAATAACTGCGTTTTTTCCAGGCTTTTGAAGAACAGCAATTAAGCAGAGCTTCGAACTGTCAACGAAAAATGCCTTTTCTATTTTTTAAAAGACCAAAACACTTGCACTGCATTTTCTATAGTTTGGTAAACCTAAAACGAGGAAGTGAACTGGGCCCCCCCCCGGTTCACAAAACAAAAGGTTTTAATTCACAGAGGTTCCCAACGGTGTCGCTAAGCAGTCTGAGCTGAAATTCTAGGGCGGCTCATCTCCCGCGGCTAAGTGGCTAACTCTTCAGATTGATTCTGCCTTTCATTTCAGCCCACACTGTTTGCCTAGCTTCTCTGTAGCTTATCTGCAGAACAGGTGAGAGGTGCTTCGGTGTCTACCAAGGGCCACCGCTGAGGGTAATTGCCTGTGTGAAGTGTCTGTAAGGAGAGTCCATTTAAAAGCTCAAACTGCCCTGCGTGTTTGAAATTCATGAGAATTCGAATGAATCAATCTAATGAAGGTGACATTTTGACCTCCATAAAGAGAAGATATAGTGAGGCCTTTATTTAACAGATCAAAACTGCTGACTGTTACTGTAATATTTTTGTAACAATGTGACATTATACCATCAAGCAGGGACTATTTGAAAGTGTCACGATTAGGAAAAATGGGTTGAATGGTTTAAACTGCTTGGCATACTGTCTCTCCAGGACAAATCATTTTCTGAAAAATGTTTCCATTTGTTCGCTCTCATGCCATTCCAAACCCATATCACTTTTTTTTTCTTCTGTGGAACACAAAAGAAGATATTTAGAGAAATGTCTCAGTGATTTTGTCGTGCAATTAAAGTCAATGGGTACCACAGTTGTTTTGTACCAAAATACCTAAAAAAAAAGTCATACAAACAAGTTGCAAGGCCAGAGAGTAAATAAATACATCTTTAAAAAAAATAGTAAATTCTGGAAAAATCTCCTTTTGGGTTCCACTGAAGCAAGTCAGTCATACAGGTTTAGTAGAACCTGATAGAAAAATTATAACAGAACATGAGTGAAGTCTTTCTTTCCTAGGGTTCTACTGACTGCACTCACAAATATTTGGGAGTTCCTGAAGGGCCTTTGAAGTAATAAAAAGCCAAAATGTGTTATACATTGTTTGTACAGAAGTCCAAAGCGCCACCGGTGCATTATCTCAGAGCAGCGTGTTTTAGCATTGCTACACAACTCCACCGCAAAACGCTGTAGAAGAACAGAGACATCAAAGCTAAGATGGTGGCGTGGGGAGACTCGCTCTCTGGGCAATCCGAACGAACTGTTTGTTCTCTCTCGCTCTCCCAACTCTGAACGAATCCTAACCAGAAGACAAGATAGAGAATGACAGAAAACACACATCTACTGTGCTAACACTGTTCCTCCCCTCATTCCCCAACCGAAGGGAACACAAGCCCCATTATCACCCGCTGACACGAGATGTCGTATTTCTCCCTGCAGGGCTAAACCTCCATCAGATATGTTCCTTCTAACTGAAGCCCACACAGACAACAGAAATAAATGTATTAGTGACTACTGGAATACATTTTTGGGAGACATTTTGAGTACTTATGTGGGCAAGCACAAAACAGTGGGTGAACATTTGATACTGTTGAAAATCCTTTTTAATCTAACCTTAAATCCCTCATAGGTCTAAACCAGTTTAGGCTGGTCTAGTTGGCTGGTCTCCTAGCTTGGCCAGGCTGGTCTTTTCTGGTTTCGCTGACTAGCTGACAAGTGCCTGAAACCATTTAAAAACCAGATAATATACAACCCTGAAAGAACACAAACCATCTTAAACTGTTTTCAGTTGTTATTTTCAGCTCTGAAGGTCTGAGCCATTGAGGCAACAGTATGTTATGAGTGTCAGGAAACTTTAGCTTAGCAAGTAACAGAACTGTGAGAGAAAGCACTACAATTTCTGCAGCAAGACTTTTGATGTGCTGCCAATGTTTATATTAAACTCTGCGCCAAAGCATTTTTTTATTGACACCCAAATCGCAGGAGCCCGAGAAGAAACCGGCTGTTTGGATTTGCTGTCAGCTTGGCTGCGTTCCGTTTCCATGACATCCAGCACCGGTTCCAGTTTTGATTTTTGGACATATGGAGGCACATGATTACACCCCACAGGCAGCTTAACCAATCAGACGACACGCCACGCCTGCGAGGCAACCGCATTACACAACCTGTCGAGTCGGGCATCGAAACGACGCTGACGCTACAGAAATTACAGAGCCAGAAAAGCAGCGAGAGCATCGGTGCTTCAGGACAGCTAGCGTATTTGGTGAAATTAGCAACACCGACGGTCGAGGACACGTGCGAACGAGCTGACAGGAGCGGAAGAAGAGCAAGCCTTGCATGTAATGAGGCTAATGAAGACTTCTGCTCTAATTCATGACTGCCTGCTTCTCTCTGCACGCGGGTGTTTGTGGGACCTAAATTAGGCTGCAGTTTTTAAAGGGTGAGTCTAAGCCAAAACAGACACAATAATACAAGCAGCACGACTCCACAGGTCATCCAAACCTACACGGCTTCAGGACCAGCTGGAGATGGACAAGCCCTGCCAAAATCTGTGGAAGGGTGAAAATGGTTTAATTGGGCCCGAGAGATCAGACAAGTCAGCTGGTCGTGACATCTATGGGCATGTTTTGCTAAACTGAGAGGGATGTTGGTAATCCGCAACCTGTTTTCAAACAATGAGATGATATTTAAAAGGATAGTTCACTCAAAATATACCAGAATTTACCAATTCTCATCTTATTAAAAAAAACCCACTTTTCTTACTCTGTGGTACACAGAAGAAAAAAATATTTTAGCATAAAATAATAACAAGAACAAAATATTTTTTGCATAATTAATAGTATAATGATGCTTTTTTTATCTTCAGTTTCAGTCCTCATTCGCTGTAACTCAACATTCGCTGCAAATAAATCACACAGTATTGAGCAAAATAATGAATGTTATATTCCATACAGGTTTAAATAAGAGCAACTAAATGACTTTTTGGGTGAACTTTCCCTTTAAACCCAACAAGACCTTGCGAGAGGTCGACAGGTTCTTATCTGCTTTCTATCTACAGTCGCACAAAAACTTGCACTTAACCTTTAGCAAACACTCGGTGACATTCATTTCCCCTGGGAAAAAATTACAGAGTGGGTACAAAGCATCGAGACAGATTGTAGTCCATTCAAATAACAGACTTCCTCTGGTTCCTCTGGCACAAAGGTTATAAGGAAACGGACGGGCCTGATTGAAAACGCTGAAGTCTGAGAGACTCTTGTTGATTTGATCGTCTCACACATCAGCTGACTGATCTAATGCTCTGACATCTCATTGGACAGTGTAAGAAAGTATCATCACAAATCTGCTTCCTTAGAGTTAAAAAAACATATTTAAAATGCACACAAAATCAATTGAATTGATGGATTCCACAGAACATATAAAACAGGTAGTTTAGCATTGAAAAAACAATATCTATGCATCACAATATCTAAAAAACACAAAACCACTTGTGTTGTGAGCTGTTATCTGACTTAAGTCTCTTACAACCATCCAAAAAATATCTTAGCAACCTGGTAGCATTGCACTAAACACCACCAAAAACATCTTGGCAACCCCATAGCAATGCAGTAAACACCATCTAAAGCACCATAGCAACCAAACTGCAATGCACTAAACACCACCTAAAACATCTTAGAAACCCCTTAGCAATGCATTACACACCACTCAGAACACCTATAGCACCCCCAAGGCAATGTGCTAAAAACATAGCGACACCTTGGCAACCACCCACAATGCCCTGGCAACCAAAACTCATTACCTTCCCAAATCGTAAAACTCCACTTTAATAACTTTATCTCATTCTTCACGACAGCTGCTTGTTTTATTGGTCGCAAAGGCTGAAGGCTGATGTTCCAGGACTTTGAGCATCACACTTAACAAGCTCGGTTCCAGTACCATGGATTCCATGATTATATATAGGACACTCGTTGGGAACTGTCAAATCAACGTCTCCAAGTTTTACAATTTCAAGGCAACACTCACAGAACTCTACACCAGGGGCCAAAAACCACCTTCCAACTTCCTCCTCTTCCAGGAGTGAAATCCAGCCGTCAACAAAATGGACAGGATTGATATGGGCCTCTGTTCAAAGGGAAAGCTGAAAATCGGGTCAGGCTTGCACCAGCAGAACCAGAGGCAGGGAAGACGGAATCTCATGTCTCCAGAAACTGACAGCTTTCTGTTTGAAACATTCATCTGAAAGTGAGACTCGTGCGAATGGAACAAACAGAAGGTGCGATGCACTGACTGCATGCTAGCTACTCTCGTTTCTGTGGTCAGAACTACTGACAGAGCTACAGGTAACTGGATAATTTCTTATCAGCCATTAAATAAGATCTTTGGGCCATGCAATTTATTTTTCTCAGCTGGGGTGCGTTATGTTCCTCTGTCTGGTGCGTTTCAGAGCTTTCCTGCAGCTTTTTTAATGCAGTTACACAAACTGAGCTCTGAATTGTTTTTTAGTTAGAAAGCAGCTGGTCCGGCCCGTAATATCAGGGTAACAGGGTAACTGAAAACACATTACATGTACAGGTACCAATACAACAGGTTACTAATAACAATGCTACCTGTAATATTTGCTCTTGCTAAGCAACAACTGTTTCTATTTGAACTCCATCTGAAGAATTATGTGTGCGCATTATATGCATAAGTTTTATATAAGCTTATAAATATATATATATTTATAAGTATATTTAAAGTTACCTCTCTCTCTCAGTACAAATGTATACAATGTATATATATATGGTTTAAAAGGTTTAAAAAACATCTATATAAATATATATATATATATACATTGTATACATTTGTACTGAGAGAGAAGTAACTTTCAATGTGTATATATATATGTGTGTGTGTGTCATCTTAAATTTTCACCATTGAAAATCAATAGACATTCAGTTAGGAAACAGTTATGTAGCTATACCTCATGAAAACACTAGCTTTTAATCCCTTTTTGCCTGGCGCTCTTTCTGCACAGGCGCTGAAAGTGTGCAGCTGAGAGACAACATTGGACGCTAATCAAACAAGCTGCAACAAAACACACATTCACAAATCCACACGCTCGGATGCGAAGATAAGCACAAACAAATGCACAGAGCGACACTTGTAACACACATACTCCCACACCAGCGCAAATAAGCAATCTATAATACAAACACCCCTTTCCCGTGACTGCGGTGTAAAAACACGGCCAGATCGTTTCTGCCCACCTCGTACCCCAGGAAGGCGGCAAATGGCGTTTCAGTTCAAGCGTCTCATTAGCATAAAGGCTACTAAAAAATAATTGGCACAGCGCAAGGAACACCTGCAGAGGTGAAGGCGTTCGTTGTTGTTCCTGTTGGTGGAAAAAAAATATTTGCATAAATTCGTTTAATTAACAGCCCGTCTGTGCCGGCCCACCCCTCAGGGTGCCAAAAAGGAAAATCATCTTATAAATGTTATCCAAAATTCGCAGGTAAGATTTCTGTCAGAGCACAACACTGAGACACCTTGGGCTCCGTTCATTTTCTGACTGGATGCCTACAAATGTGTAACACAGATATAAAACCGCCAGGCCATGGCGCCATAAACGTCACTATCGAGACGGATGCCGTGCGGGGCTGAGGCCAGAAACACAAGGTGATCTCAAATGTGATGAACGTTTTTTTGTGTGATTACATCAGTCGAATTGTGATAAATCACAGTTGTTAAATTGTCACTATAATACCATTATTCTGCATGGCTCTTAAATACTCGATTCTGATTGGTCGCTCACACAAGTATAAATGTATATAGTATATTATCATTGATCGTTGGCAACTGATTTAACACACATCTGTGTGAGTTTCATGTTGCTTGCATCACTCTGTGATCTCTGGTCTCTGAAATAACAAAAGCATATAAGATCAAAACCATACATATTATTGTATCAAAAAGCAATATTATAACATCTCTGATGTAATAATTCTACACATCATGATCTAACCTTTTAGGTCAGCAACCAGCAGACTACTAATGTTTTGACATCACAGTATTCCACCTCAGTGTCCATTAATCCATTAGCAGGAATATGCCTTGAATAGGTTATTAAAAATATACTCTCTCATTGCACTGACAGGAGACGAATCGCTGAGTCATCATGAGTCAAATGACGCTACCTAAGACTCACACACACACACACACACACACACACACACACACACACAGGTTGTTAACACAAGTAACAAGTGAAGAATTGTGATTGCTCATGTGATTATTCAGCTGTATGACACACAAACACATCATAACATTATGATGTTGTATTTCATGAAATGAGATTAATTTACAATGCATTATTATAACAGATAACAGCCATGTATTGTCAGTTTTTAACTACTAATAGCTATAATCAAAATATGAATTTAATGCACATAAACATTTCTGTGCAATACATAATTCATACAGCACGATTCATAAGTGACTGTGATTTATGCCAAGAGCAAATATTTAAAAGGGAAACTGTATGATAATGCAATTAAAACTAACACTTATATAAATATAAACACAAACGACTCTATTGATACCAGCAGAACGCAACAGCTTTATGGATCAGAGATCACACAGGAAGTTCTTAACACCTGTCGTAGTTTCACTGATCAGAAATCGATGCATGTTGCATCTATAGTGTCCATTTAGCATAGAAACAAGCATCTGCTTTGTGCATGGATGAAAGGCATCTACTATCTTGGCTGAAATATTTTTCACAATGCCAATTGGGTATTTACTCACGGTATTGAGGTCAAGTGTGTTCCCTTGAGGATGCGCAACTTGCAGTATTTATGACAACTTTGCACGTTTGCCAGCTTGGCATCGCTTAAAAGAGAAAATGGTGTGAAATGGCAAACCAATTAAAATAATTCATTGGCTATCAGTTCCTGAAATATTCCTCAACCAGTCATTCCAATAACTCGTGCACTGATGTATTAAACACACACAGCTGCCATATTCCCAACGCTAGTGATTTCCCATTCATGCGCCCAAAATCAGGACACCTCCAAAATACAAACAGGGTCCTGCAAGCGCAGCACGACGCCTTCAGGTAAATAAAACACCGGGGAACCTATCGGGGATACAAGACAAAGGCAGCGTTCCTCTCTTTTAAGTACACTAGATAGACCGCCAGCTGCTGCGCTCTTTCCCGTTGAAAATTAGCGTGCGTTACTTCTGTGCGTCTTTTCACCCCCGGGTGTCGTGCAAGAACCTTTAAAAAGGTCCCTGACACTGTCCTCCATCGGGTCCCGTGACCCGTCTCTGCGTCTTAACGTCCTGCGTAAACGCATCTGCCCCGATCTAAAACAACGCGAGGACCGTGGGTTAAAACAAAACCGAGCCCGTACCTTTATTCACTCTCCGCAGTATCTGACATCGGCATTTGAAAGACACGGCTATCATAGTAGCTCAGTGCGCGCAGCCGGGGTGCTCGTCCGACGGCTCCGATGAAAGCGACGCTACACATGGGCATCCAGATTCCTCGCACATAGCACCGACGCGTCCCACAGGAGTAAAGCGCAGACCTCGGATCAGACACTCCGTCCCTGCCTGCGGATCTGTCCTCTATAACTGCAAATCACATTTTCCCCCTCATATAAAATCCGGTGGGCTGCCGAAGGTGCGCGCGGTGGAAGAACGCGCACCGACGTCTCTCGTCTGAGACGGAGTCTGATCTAAACGGGCTTTTAAAGTTGCACGCTTGCTGTGTTCACTAGTAGCCAGTTATTGTGGCACAGAGAGGGACACGTTTCCAAATAAATAAATAAACCACGGCGCTATCGTAAGCATTGCATAACCAACGAAACGTCCGAGATTGGTTGCAATAAGTTGTTTTTTTAATTTTTGTATTTCCAATGATGTTGGAGGGGGTTGTGAAGGTTTCTGCTAGATGCAATACGTATATTACGCAAATCAAAGTTAACCTTACGTAATTCCGCAATTAAGCGCCAGTCCCTATAAGGGCTGAATCATTTTTGCGCAAAACTAAATATACTCTTATTTTTAAACGTGCTTTTTTGTACCACCACCAAAACTATCTTTTGCTTTTAGATTCGACGTTTTTACGCAAATCCAGGACGATTTTAATGATGGCAGAAACGACGAACCCTGTTTGAATAATTACCAAATAGCGCCTGTTTACTTAAGTCTACATTTGCATAATGTCTTTTCATACCTGCCCTATTCAAATCCGGTTCAGAGAGGACTTGCTAATGTGCAGGCTCGTCTCAGTCCTTTTCCATCACACGGAAAACACGCATTTAGGTCAGTGATCGTATTTCCTCGTATTATCAGATATTTGGACCCATATTAAGCCTGGCAACAAGGACTGCGGTATTAAAAAGGTCTATCTGTTTCTGTCTGTCTGTGTAAGAGTGTATAAATACGCCCAAATGAGTTCTTAACGTGAATGAAAGAATTAAGGTCATCTGGACTGTACGCAGTTTCTCCCTTGAGTCTTGGATATTAGCCGAGTCTCCAGTACCCCTCTCATATGATTGCTACCAGCGAGCTTAAAGATTTAATCTTTTCTTTTAACCCTTCATTTTAATTTATGCAAGCGACCAGCAAAATGGATCAATGTTTCTGCAGAGGGCTGAGATCTGCTTTCGGGATTATGGTGGCTGATCAGATTACACACAAACATGGATTTGTCTGTCCACTTGGATAAATACAGTAATAATGCGGTCGCATGAATTGACGTGTTAAAACAAGAGATGCATTTTGAAGCGACCCGTGCATGCAGTTCTCTGTGTGACAGGATAAGAGTAAAGGCTGTTTGCACACGGCTAATTTGTTCTGCATACTATTGGTTTGAAGGCTAGAAGGAAATGCGTCGTCGCATGAACGAGTGCATTAGCCAAATGGTGCAGGATGAGATGGGTGAGATATGTCAGGTCCTTAAAAATTTTATGGAAAGTCAGTCTTCCTACAACGTTCTCTTACTCAAAGAATACAGCCCAAACACAGAAACAAACTGAGTAAACGACAATCGCTTCAAGTGTGTTTACGATTAAAAATTAACTTTTACATTTAAACATTTAAAGAGAAATAAAAATTTAAATCTGGCTTTAATCCATGCAAAAATACTCAGCAAGAGCTCTAATTTATGCATCCCACACGAGAAACCCAAAAGACAAATGCTCTCAGTTTGGGATCTGCATTTGCATGTAACATTTCGACAACAAGGCACCAGTTTAGAGACCTCAGGAAATGGATCGACATGTGAGTTCTGTGCATGGCATTTTGAAGGTCTTCTTTTTTTTGATAGCCAACAGGCTTCAGTTACATTAAAGACATGAACCGTGATTTGCTACCCGCTGCTGTCAGTGGCTGGTTCAAGACTCTATATCTATATGCCGTGTGATTGGACAAAAAATGTGTACACCCCCGAGTGCAAGATGAGTTGTTCTCTTTCATGAAAGATTGATGACTATGTTTGAATGTGTCTGTTCTTGGTCAACTTCTGGTAATAACAACAGCGTCAAAGCTAATGTACATAAACTAAAACATCAAAATATAATCAGGCATTTATAATCTACAGTTGAAAAAGCTCCTGATTTCTTGTCTGGGAACATCTGTGCAGCGTATGACATAATCATCATCATTCTAAAGGCCTGTGATGATAATCGTCTCAATCTCAACGCGAGAGACGCCACATTCAATAATCATGTACATCAAATCATATGTTTATCTCCTGGGATGGTGCTGTAATCAGTTCTCATGAAAAGAGAGAGGCTGGATTTGCAATCAAAACAGCAGGACAGATTTCTACCGTCTCAAAACAGCTCTGAGGACCACAGGAAGTTCTGTGTGGCTCCACATTCACGCAATTACATTTGTATGCATATGAATGCGAGCAATACAGGGGCTCGGTCCAAATCAACATGATGTACCAGCACAAAGGTCTGTTATTAAACAAATTGTAAGGCTGAGGATGTGACTGTTGGGGGTCTGGACAAATATCTGTCATAAAATGCTGAGAAAGCCTCGTATCAATTGCTGTTGTACAGTTGCACACCTCACTGTTCACCGGGGAGTCTCTTATTTTTTCCCATAAGACTCCTTTTCCAGCTGCTGGAAAAGACAGCAGTACCTCAAGTCCTGAAGGACGAATTGTGATAATGGTTCTCTGAAATAGAAAAACGTTTTCATTTTTCTAGCGTAAAAAGTCTGTATGTTCTGTAGGGGAAGAAAAAGAAGACTGGAAAATGACAGAGGATATTTTTCTCCCGACAAAGAGCGCTGAACTATTATAAATGAGCAGTGAAGTAACAATCTGATGGCCTTTAGCACATACGGACCATTAGGGACAATGGTGGGAGCTGTCCGCGAACTGTGGTGCTGAAATGGCGAAGCGCCTGACTGTTCGCCGCTACGTTAGCAGCCTCTAGTGGCAGAAGTCATGAACCGCAACAACAATTGCATTTGCGTTAGACGACAGGAACATATTCAAAGCGAATTGGTGCAACATGCAGCTCGCAATTCGATTTAACAGCTATATCTTGCATCTGTTAAATGGGTAAATCTGTCTGTGTTTGTGTATATTTCAATCTAACCCATTTGCACTATGTGGTTGAGAGCTGCGGCTGTCAATGGACGTCACAGTTATGTTCATGGTAGCAGTTTGTGTAAAAAGCATCTATGTAACTGATGCCAGATCGCATATTCGTGCAGAAATCCCAGCTAAACTGCACACAAAAACATGAGTCATTTCCATTGAGCCCATTTTCCATTGAACTATGTGCCAAAATTCATCATTCCTTTAGAGTAAATGAACGAGCCATTGGGACATTCGTGATTAATGCCGATTTATATTTTCTTAAACTTTATATAAATCTCCTTTTGGCCCAAACTTTCCATGTGGCCATTCGATCAACTCAAACACGCTTCCAATGGGATTTCGCTCAGGGAAACATTCTCTGGATGTTTTGGCATAACAAACTGAGCTTTACAAACTGCAATAACAACATCCTTCCTTTTATAGAAGCGATGCATCTGTCGTCAACCAGTCGTACCAAGTCATTTAGATAATGTGCGTTGTTGTGTTTGGTTGATAAACGTGTGACTATATAGCAACAATCCGCATCTGCCTTCCTCCCTTTGAGCTTTTTGTTCTTTCAGTATTTTAGCCCTTGACAAAAAGGCTATCGATTCCCTCTAATGGAAGCAAATTGAAGGGGTCTTATTGAAACCGTGGCCATTCAATTCAATGGAGCAGCATGCGCATGCGCATGCGCACACGGGGACTTCTAATGAATTTCCTTCTCTAAATCACGAATCATTTCCCTAAAAAAACACAAATCCTGAGTTAACAGTCTCCAAGCAAGCCCCGGGAAACAGAATTAAAGCAATCTGGGCAACTGGTTAATTCCCTATTTAAAAACCCAGAGAGAGCAAATTGGCACGTCCGGTTATAACTTGACCCGCATTAAAAGTGTTGATGAGCAGCCAGTCATTAGGAAAACAGCATCTGTTATGTTAAATCTGCTCTTTTTAGCTTACAGCAGGGAGCCGAGACCCTTCATATATCATGTTTGCTTCCAAAACTATACTTTTCAAACATCAATTAAAAGTTAGTGAATGTTTTTAAATAGGCACTGCAAAGGCAATCGGGTGTGAGTTAAAACTGCTGCGCTTCTAATGTGACAATCAATATAATATCATAACAGTCTCTCATAACATCTCATTCATAACAATAACACTAGACGGGGGAGCAAAATCTGGTTTGAAATGACAATTGAATCTGCAATTCAATTTTGCTTTTCATAAACGAGCGCATATGTGCACAAGCACGTGTACAAGCAGACACATTTGCAAGCTATTCTGCCAAAATGCAAACACAACCTTTTAGGCAAAACAACGCAATGTAGTTTTCTCTCAAACATACGTTGGGAAGTGTCACAGACATCCTCCTATGTTTAATCAGCTTAGCGTTTATCGAGCGTTCCCAAATGTCTCTAAAGAACGCGACGCTTGCTTTGTGTGCCACAACCCGTACCCTGGCGTCTCCAAACGACGCGCTGCTGGACGCTTTCAGGCTTTGCGGTGCCAAACCCACGTTAACGGAGAAACGATGGCTGTAGTTTGCAAAACTGACTTGGCCTTGATCACTCCGGTGCGGTAACGGTGTACAGCATAAGTGGCCAACGTGTGACAGAACGCATTATAGCGCATTAAGACCCCAAAGCTACCCACAGACATACCCGTCAGACAGACTCGTCAGCCTTAAGAAGAGGTGCGATTAACAGGTTTAGTGAAGCATTACCATCTCTAAGCATTATCTCAAGTGCCTTTATACAGATGAAAGGGCAGCAGGCAAAACAAACAGGGATTTAAAACAAGGGCGCAAAATGAACTCCTCCCTCGGCTTGGAACGCAGCCGGCAATCAGACGCGTTTGTTCCGGGCTGATTGCGCGTCGGGTCTGATGGAACGCTGATGACAGCGGCTTCTCCAACAAACACAGTCCCGCTTCCGATGGGAAGCCGGAACGATGAGCTAACAAAGGAAGTTTAACCATCATGTCGCTTTGAAGTGGGGCCACATCAAACAGGATCTCCTAAGGCTGTTTGCTTTCTCTCTCTCACTGTTGAAAGCCGAGAAGTACACACACTTTCTTTGTCCTGTTACATCCGTTACATCAGGTGGATGATGCATAAACATTAAGAACACGTGAATGATGACATATCTAAGCTCGGAAGATTTAGAAAACTATAATTTGCGAAAGCCAACAAACATCAGAAACAAGCAGGACCACTAATAAACATTCTTCTATTCAGCATTCATTTCAATGACCATATTATTATAAACGTTATTATCTGCTTAATCTAAGCAACTTGTTTGTACAGTAGTCTCTTACTGTAAAGACAACGTGCATTAATCAGTTGCACAAGTTTGTGAAACTAATGATCCCTGTTATTCCAGCGTGATTTTAAACAATTCCTGTATATTAAACTTTACACATTACACACAAATTTGCCTATTTGATTAATGACATAGAAATAGTGCAGATTATTAAATATTTCATCTCGATAACACAACACAAAGTTACTTTGTGAAAGTTCTACAGTTCAACTTATTTATTATTTATCTACATACCTAAACTAGATTTTCTAGTTCTAAATGCTATATACTTTTTAATAGTCATTATATGTATGTGCCTAATGACCTTAATAACAACACATTCACTGAAAATACCCCCATATGCCGCTATAATAGCCAGTCTATTTATCTTTTACCTTGTTTGGGAACTTTCTCGTCTCTAGCTGCTAGTTCCTCGTCCTGTATCTGAGACGTATTACAGGACAAACAGGACAAGTGGACCTCGGTCCAGCCCCGCAACAATCTCCTCATCCTGACCGTGAGAGTTCTGACCTGACATAAGTGCCCCTCGATCTCTGTGCCTTTCTAATCGACCCCCTTTAAAACAAAGGCTAATTGTCTATGTAATATCATTACAGCGTCGCATTCCTGCTTTCCAGCACCAGAGGACGCAAGCAAGCGCGGTGGCGCGCCGCACACGCAGGTAGTGGGAATTTCAAAGCGCCTATAGAGTGTGCGTGCACGTGAAGGTGGTTGCCATGGAAATAGTGCAGTTGGAAGAAAGGGTCTGGTTATAGGAGTTGACAGGATGTGGGACGGGCGCCTCTGGCAAAATGGGGGGATGTAAGCGTGTGACCACCTCATTCTAAATATGCTTATGTCTGTGTGTGTGTGTGTGTGTGTGTGTGTGTGTGTGTGAGGGGGTTGGTGGACAATATAGACCATAGCACTGCATGCAAAGTACAGGATTAAAATATGCAAAAATATGCAAATCATGAATATTATAAATATGAATTGATGTTCTACCTGGATGGCTCAGTATATGTGCAGCATATGGATTTAGTGGAAGAAAAGTGACCAGACTGACAAACTAATGCATATAATATGTGTGTGTGTAAAGGTTTGGCTTTACATGTAAGGACTTCAAAGGTTTGTGTGAAGGTTTGGTTTAGATGTGAGACACCTAGAAACATGAGATTGTCGGTGACATTAGACGTCCAAACTAATTTAGTAAAAACTTGTGAAAAAAACAGAATGCTTTGCGTACATGCCAATATCAAAACACAGTGAACCACTGTGAGAGAGAGAGAGAGAGAGAGAGAGAGAGAGGTGGAGTCCATAAAAGGTGGAGGTTTGAATAAAACAGGCTAATGTTAACGATGATCAATCGCTGATGTTTCACAGACAGTTGAAAATCATCAGATCGGACAGATGCACAACTGATGCTGATCGGCAGAGGGCGCTGTCTCACCGGGTTTGTTCTACTGAGTCAGGCGTCACACTCTTATAAAACCTTCACACGACTGCGTGTGAACTCAAAACATCTTAATGACGATGCACAACCAATATAATCAATGCATAGTAAATTATTTGATATTATTTTACATGTAGATGTGTAAAGAATTATGAATCTTTTTCTTGAAAATTTGGACTGATGTACTTAAAGTAAATCGCTTAATATCTGATCACAATATTTGTTTACGTATCTTGCTTTATACCATACAGTGAATACTGAAAATATCCAACCCCAATGGGACGCTTCAGAAAACACTGCTGAGGCAAGAAACATTTACGGCAGTGATGAAGGAATGACACTCATCTTCATCAATCTTCATCGCTCCGAACACTGTCAGCTATCAGCAAATATCTCTGTTTAATCAAGTCCAATGCCAGCCAGAGGGCGAGAGAGAAAGAGAGAGAGAGTTCAATAGCTCTGCGTAGCCTTGATCATCGATGGCAATAAGAGACTGACAACATCTGACCTCCACAACTGCACACAGATGCTTCACTGCTGTTTCATCATCAGCACATCTGCTAACTGGCACCAGACATCATACGCTGAACACTGAAACGAGGGCCTGTTTGTGTTCAAGATGCACAGAAAATGCACAGAAAATGCACAGAAAATGGATAGA
>JBAJNP010001654.1:0-57773 GCA_036877545.1 Yasuhikotakia modesta
GCTGTTCCCCTCATCCCTTTAATGGCTCTTTGCTTTCTGTAAACGCTACTATGGAAACCAGCTGTGTGGCCAAGGGGAGAAGGTATACAGGAGAACAAGAGGTAAAATCAGAATGGAGACGTGCGGGGTCAATAGAGGGGTATGGGTGCTTTGGGTGGTGATTACATTACCAGATGGAGCGGTGAAACTGCGAGGCAGGAGATAACATTTTCATAAGATACCTGAAGCACAATCAATAGCCGCTCCTTGACGGCGAGACTAAATTATTAAACAGAGCCTTTCTCGCCACGTTTCATTATCACGGCTTTCCCTTCGCGGACCGCCGCCGCTGTGCTGGTGGCGGGCTGGGTATTTGTCAAGTATTTTTATGCATTAGAAATCATTTGGGTCTCGCAGGAACGGCTATGTTAATTTCACTCTTCTCGTTTTGAATTGGCGGAATTCGCCACAGAGACACAATGGCGTATTTTGGCACATCACAGGCAAATTCCCTCTTCTGATGTCTTCACTAGCTTCTGAAGCTGGGAACGCTGAGCCCTGGCATTCAACCCAACTGTTTCATCTGGGAAAAAGGAAAGGCAAGCTGCTCTATCTTTTGTCTGCTTTGATGTCAAAGAGAGAAAAAAACACAGATACCAACACGAAGGGAATGTTTACACTTTCGCAATCACTGTAATAAAACAACTATTGCATTGATGTCATCCTCAGGATTTTAATTACTACTGAAAATTTGGCTTGATGTTTTGAAATGTATTTTTTTCAGTCCCCCCACATAGATTACAGGGCAGATGAAATTGAAAGGGTTTTTCTTAACGTGGATAAATTGTATTTCCGTACCTCCACCACAGTGCTGGTGTCGTTTTTATTCCCGGGGTGGGTTTCCTGTTCTTGTTAACTAAAAGACTGTAATTGATAGTTGCCTCAAAGTAATCCAAAAATTTGGTTATTGTTGTGTATTAGCCAACAAAGTGCTGTACACTGTCTTTGTGCGGCCAGTATTTATTGCAACAATCCTGTTCTCCAAACACATGTGCTTGGCCTGGCTGCTGTGTAATTGGATCTCTCTTTCTCTCTCTCTATTTCTCTCCATTTCTCTCTCGCTCTGCCTCTATTTCTCTCTCTCTGCCTCTCTCTTTTTCTTTGTCTCTCGCTCTCTTTCTGTCTCTCTCTCACTTGCTCGTAGCACCTTACACAGTTCCTTTCTCATCTCTCTCTCTTCCTTTCCTTTTCTTCCTCGCTATTCGAGTGTCTCGGCTCTGCTTCTCAGTTCACCTAGTGTAATTTCCAGCTTGTCCAAAGTGTGACATGCCAATAAAAAAGCTGTGGAAGTGCAGATTTACAGCGGTGTCGAGTTCACATGCTTCCATCGGGTGGCTCTCTCCATTAAAGAACACATGTTGCAAATTAGCTTTCATAGAAAAAAAACTGTAGGGGGGAGTGGGAGGGCGCTCGGGCCTGGGGAGGATGGGAAATATAAGGCGCTAGAAAATTCCACAGCTCTTCATCGTCACGCCTCTCAAGTTTTCCCTTCCCCTGCCTTTTTGGTGCATTTAAACCTTGTCTCGTCTTCGTTTTCCATCACAGTTGTGTTTTGGGATTAATATAGGCCGCGCTGTGCAATTGCTGTGCTTTTAGGCTGAAAGGTAATTTTAGCATCTTGGGTTGCAGTTGTACCTGTAGGCTGACACTGACGTCGCAAAGCATGTTTTGGCGAATCAAGATGCAGTAAATAATCAGCTGCTGAAACGACCAATCAGGCTGTGAGTTGGCAGTGCTGGTTTGAATGGTGCCTGTAAACCCGCTAGTTTTAATAGATAGTGTCTTTTCAGGAAGTTTTCTTTAGCTGCACCGTCAAAGTCATACAGCTATCTTTCACATTCTTTGCATGTTCTTCTGTTGTGTGTGAACGCAGATCAGGGACACATTAAAACCCTCAGTGCACTCAAACGTCAGGTCAGGTGTCGGGCGGGAAAGCGTCCCTGTGTTAATTTGAGGTACACACGTTTTAATTGACTTCCACAAACCTTTTGAGTGCAGTTAGCTGTTTTTATGCAAATCGGATTATTTCTAGAAATTAATTCGCAATCTTCAATTACAGCAGGTTCTGGCAGAAGGCAGCAGGGTTGCCAGAAAACGATTCTTATCAAGAAATAAATGTTTTATTAGTTTTCAGTGCCTTCATCTCCATAAACGCTGCTTGATACCACGACCAGACTCATCTGCGCTCTGGAAAGAACAATGCGGAGGCCAGTGGAGTTCTCGGGCCGTCTCAGACTCTAACCTTGGGCTATTGAACTTAACATCCCATTTATAGATTGCTGTTATGCCTCGGCCATTTGTGGCAGAACGGCTCTTTATAGCTTTAAGAAAACGTAATGAGATAGAAAGAACGAACAGCAGATCATTTTCTGCACACTTACATGTGGAGTGTTTGTTTTTCTTTTCTCTCGGTGTCTCTTTTTCAGAAAGGCTCTGTCGCTGCCTGGCGGTGTTGATAAATGTCCGCCTGTGGGCGTGCTGGAAGAAGAGGCGATGTTCTCCATTTGTAATGGCCTCCTTGCAGTGGACACGCATGTCCAGGGCTGATCCGTGCGGTTAAGGAGATACATGCCACTCTTCCCCACTGCTGAAGATGAAATAGGCTGATTTAATGTGTAGACCTGCCTGGAAGGTGATATGGAGCTTGTGTCAGTGTATGTGTGCACTCCACTGGCCGAGACGGATTAAGACCCCAGTGTGCCGGCTTGCGGTTGACACCTATGCTCTCCGACATCTCCAGTGCCACTCAAAAATAAGCGAGCCACACACAGGCGCGCACCACCGCCACAATATCTGTCCTCTTGGTTTCTCTAGCTTTGGTGTTGAACCGACTGTTTCTGTGGCCTGACGGTTTAGGAGTGAGTGGGCCGAGGTTGGGTGGTTGCGTGTTAGGAAATGCCAAGCACATTATAAGAGCTGGATTAGTGGCTGTTATGGAGGAAGAGCAGGGCAGAGATCAGGGCAGTGCGTGAGAATGAATGAGACGGGCATTAATGCAAAACTGATGTCTTTTCTCCAGACGCATGAGCTCTTCATCAGGTGACTCTGCCTTGGTGATTTCCTAATAAAGCTTTAATCAATTTAGATGTTAATCAGTTTAGGTTTGTCTCACAGCTTGATGCAGGACAGGCTGAGTCCCGCCTGTTTTGGCAAGATTTGCACGTTGGTGCAGATAAGATGAATGTGTTTCCTGAATCACTGTTCAGCAGACAACAGAAATCAGCTTATGTTTTAGTTGAGCTTGTATTTGCTCGTGCTGTGTTGATATGGTATCAAGAATTGCTGTATTTAAATTGCTGCATTGCTAGTTTTACCTCTTTGTAGTTTTAAAAATTCAATTTGTGTCTACAGTTTAATTAATAGAGAAGCCGATCAAGTTTCTAAAAGTGCCATTTTTCAGCGCAGTCAAAGGTGCTTCACTGAGACATGCTATGAAAAATTCATTTAGTTTTTGAAATTTAGTTTGAGTTTCAATTAGGAATCTGTTAAGATATTGTGATGCATTGTTAGATTTCAAGCTGTGAAATAGGTGACAATTCATGGCAATGTTATTTAGTTGGCTATAGGGTATATAAATGGTGCGTAAAATGTTCCAATGAATGGTTGTTGATTAGTATTGCTCTGGATGGTGGGAAACTTGAATGAGAAGGAAATGCAGATATAAATGTTTTATATTAGAAGTTAATGTGTGTGTGTCCAAGATGTAAGTCAGCCACAGCTGTATACTGCTGTCATTTTGATGACACACCTCTTTAAATATTTCACATTTTGGCCCTTTTCCTTTGCTGTTCCAAGGTCAGTTTAGAGTGATAGTGGCAGAGAAACCTTTGTAATGTCTCTGTGCAGCACATCATCCGCACAGATTCAGAGGCCTCTATCTATACTTCAGTGTCACACACACACACTCACACAAAGGCAGAGCTCATGGTGCTGTATAAAGGCCAATTGATTATATCCACCGCTGGGGCAGCAGGACAGGCTGATGGTGGAGTGTTTGAAGATCGGAGGCGCTAGCCAACATCTCAGAAGCTGGGAAACCCTCGCTGAGATGTTCTGAGCAGTGGGCCAATTTAGTATTTAAAAGGTGAGCTCTCTTTTAGCAGCATGGGAAGTTGAAAGAGCCGGGCACTGGTGGTTCGGCTTGCCTCGGTGTGGAAAGGCTGGCCGCTACAGCTGCCTGCCTGCTGTAATTAAGTGCGAACTGTTTGCTGCCACAAATGGCATTTAAATGCCAAGTGGTAGCCAGAGCGGCATAATATCAGGGTTTATGGCTTCAACCTTGGCTTTTTTTTCCTTAACTATCTCTCTCTTTTCTCCCCGCTATGGCTGAATAGACAAAAGGGGTTTTAGTGTATATAAAGGTTTACAGAAGAGAAAGCGAACACAGAGGAGCAAGTGCACTTCGTAGTCTCCTGCGATCTGGGGCATCGACACATCGTAACGATCTAAGCCAAAGCTGTCAAACTGCTCTCGCCGGCAGCCATTAGAGAACAGCAGATCTTTACCGCGTGTGGGAGGTTGACATTTAAACATGAAAATTTAGACAAGGCATGAGAATTGCACTGTTGCACATACTCTCGGCCAATATTGTCTTTTTATGCTGCGGTGTGACTGATTTATGTACTGTGTATTCAATGAGCTGTGTAGTTAGGGCAATCTGTAGCAAAACGCGCCTTTGCGATTTCCCTCAGAGATTTTTTTTTCCCTTTTTGTAAGTCGCTTTGGATTAAAGCGTCTGCTAAATGAGACGCATAAATGTATCCATTTCTTTCTAGATGAGAGGAACCACTAGGTCTCAAGGCAGATAATTCTACATTTATCTTTAACAATTACAAAAAGAATTCACAAATTGTCCATTTTTTTTGTTATATACTTAAAAACGCCATTGTGTCAGACCACACGTTTTCTATTATATATTTACCCACTAACCCCTGTATTATAAATTTGCTGCTGTTTTTATAGTTATGTTGCCACCAGTGTGCAGGAGCCAGACTGTGAAAGAACTGTTTTGGGGGGGGGGGGGTAAATTGCACAGAAATGCAGGTGTAATTAGAGAGCAGCAGAGCTCTATTGTGGAATTGTGGGTAATGGCAGTGGCGATGCATTAGGGTGGAGTGTGAGCTGTTATATCAGGCCCATTGTGGAGGTACTGCGGATGACAGTGATCAAAACATTCCTGTCTCGGCGCCCATTTTCTTAAACCAGGAAAGAGCGTTTGCGTACGTGAAGTGTAAAATTGTTTCCAAAAGTGAGATAAGATGATAAGGGTAATGAGAGAAGCTGAGGACACATGCCTGCTGACTGCCAATGACCGGCAGAGACCCGATGTGCAAAAGAGCAGGAGCTGTGGGCTTTTACACCCTCCATGTGGAGCATTTCGATGTGGGCCTTGACAGCGTGTAATCACTCACACACACACGCACACACACACACTTCGTGTGTGTTGTGCATGTGTGTTTGTTTGCTTCTCAGAGAGCCGGCCGGTCAATACTTCAGGGCTGCAATCAGGGGAGACTGTGCAATCAATATCATCACAGTGGGCTGGAAAATGTCCTCCATGCACACAGCACTAAAGCTCTACATGGGCAGAGAGAAAGAGGTTGAAAAAATATGGCAAGATAGAAAAACAAATGCAGGGAGGGGCAGTTCAAATGGTTGTAAATCTCAGCAGGCTTGCAAACAAACAGTGCTTTTCAGTCATCGTACACAGACAGCTCTGATAGTGGATTATCACCTCACTGATGCTGCCTGTCGCTCTGCCACTGGCTGTGTGTGGGTGTCACTCAGACAGCTGGAAGCTGATTGGTCATCACAATGTGGGCGGGCCCATGTGTTTAAAGGCGGATATATAATTTACAGACTGCTGCACTAATGATTCTGAGCAGCATTACAGAGCCAAGAGCTATCAATAACCACACCCCCCACACACATACACACACACACACACACACACACACACACACACAGGCAGAAGACCACTTCAGCTGTCACCCCCACTTTTCTTCGTCCTTCATCTCAACAGACATTAATGCTCACAGACATTGTGTTTCTTGTTTTTATTCTAATCTGGTATGATGTGGTGAGCCTGGTGCGTTTTCCACGCCAGCTTGATTTGACATTAGCCTAGTGGTGGAGGCTAGTACCGTGCTCCGCCAATTGAGATATCAGTTTACTCTGAATGTACCACGGTACTTGATGAAAATGTCAAATGGCTGATGTCTGTGCAACCCTCCCCCGACCATATGCTCACATTTTACTGCAGAATTGGGCACCAAAAATTGTCAGTGTGGTCTATGCCTGCATCTAAGTGTGTGTGTCTCTGTGTGTGTGTGTGTGTCTCTGTGTGTGTGTGTGTGTCTCTGTGTGTGTGTGTGTGTGTCTCTGTATGTGTGTAGCAACCCATCACATCTAATTAGATTGACCTCATCTCTTATCTGGCAGGACTGTGTAGGCACTCTCCAACAAAGACGCGAGTTGGTGGCTGCTGGTGTATGCGTGAAAGGATTGAAATACGGCTGAAAGATGGCATGCTGGGATTGAAACCACAGCCAGAGATTCAGCCGTGACCCTTGAACTCCAGCTGCCAGTCTCCTCCTCTTCGTCTCCTCATCTCCTCTGTCGTCTCCTCCACAGAGAGATGCTTATCTCCTCTTCTCCTTGACACGGGGCTGAGGCTGGTAACTCCCTGTCTGCTGCGTCTCTCGCACGCCCATCCTGGTCTCTGAAATCCACGCACGTCTTCAAGGAGATCTGTTTAGTTTCCTCTTTCTCGTTAATTCCGATTGGCGTGTATACGGGCGTATGTGCTGCGTGTGTGTAATTAAAGAGAACAGGGAGGGATTGGAGAAGGCAGATGATCTCTCCTCATGCCTGTAGTGCGGAGTTCCTCTGGCAGATTGACAGTCTGGAGCACAGACAAGCAGCTTCCTGTGGCGTTCCTCTTTATTTCTCCCCCTCTGCCACACAGGGGGCTGCTTCAGCTGCGTACACACGCTCATTAAAATCTAAACGTATAGGGAATGAGAGTGTACGTGCCCGACTGTCTACTTGAGGCATTCGATAGCGACTTCAGATGTAGTACTGCATCCGCATCATCTTGTGTGTTTATATGACTGCTTGTCATTGGTTATTTCGAGACAGAGGGCGGCGCTCCAGCTGGCATGTCATAGGACAGTTAGTTTACCGTCTGTCCGTGCACAAGCTCTCTGAATCATTCTAAGAACATCACAGCGCAGTTTCTTCTAGATTGTTGAGTGTTTGCCCATGTCTTAAAATGCGTGATCTGGATCAGCGTGGAAATCCTTGCCTCTGCCAGCTGGTCAAACGCCTTGGCTCCTTTATGCATGAGATATTACAAACTAAATATTTGCAGAGGTTGTTTAGAAAAAGGCCTTGGTGAGATAAAGTGTGTGTGTATGTGTGTGTGTGTGTTTGAGAATCAGAAGTCAGGAATAGAGCTCTTGTCTTGCCTTGATGTTATTCTCCACTAAAGTGTATTTGGTGAAGACCACTTCCTGCTGAGTGGCATTGTAAGGAACCACATCTCTGTCTCTCTGCCTTTTTATATCTGTCTTGACTGGTCTGTTTTGAAACCTAGCGGGCTGCCTTGTTATCTTCAGCCTACATGGACTACTGCCTTTGACAACATCATAACAGAAATAGAACTACTAAGTAACTGACTTGTGTTGTGTCGTTTTATATTATTATCAAGCATGTCAAATTTATAATTTTTTGCCATGTTAAGCTATAGTTTTTAGGTTTAAAATTTTAGAGCTGAGCAATGCATTGTGGGATTGCCTTCATGCAATGCTACCCTAAAACAAGGTATCTAAAAAGACAGCATGATGTTGTTGCTCATCTTTTAGAACAGCTGTCTATTGAAGTTGCCTTACAAAGCTGTCTACGTAGGCAACTCCCTAAGGTTTGGAACAGAGCTAGCGTTCATGTATTCTCAAAAAGCTGCTGTCTGTTCATGTGTATTCTCAAATTTAAAAGCTAAATCTCCTCAGCTGACTTTTCTAGCACCTGTTAAATCAGTTCTCTCTGTCTCGCCCAAACCCACTTATAAAAAAATTAGGAAAAAACCCTTTCTGTACTTAATCCAAGACTGCTAAGCAACATGTACACTAGCCAATGAAAGGTGAGCGCCGTAATCGGCCCAATCAAATAATCAGGGCTCAAGTGAGTCATCAGCACAATTAGAGCTTGAGCAGAAAAAAACACAAGAACAAAGAGCATTGTATCAGCACAGCAGAAAAGAGTCCGCAAGCCGCTTTCCTTGCATCAGCTTGGCTTGCTCCAGCCCGAACACACTGATCGATTAGCCGTGGCTTAACCAAGACTTCTCATTTCCTGCCTTCCATTACTGTGCTCCATCACACCCGGCACTGCTCAGCGGCCCATGCTGCAGTCTGAATGCTAGGATTAACCAGCCAGCCGGGCCTGGTTCGCATTTAAACGCACACACCATGTTTTTCTCTCTGTCTGTATTCTGTATACTAACATAAAGGCCCTACAGCTTGTTTCATTTATACATCAGTCTCGTAAACGCACACTCTGTTCCAAAATGAAGTGAGCCGCCTACAAATACAGTCTTTTAAGGCATCATAGACATGCTTCAGATACAAAGGCTGTTCCGAAGCTAGACAGCGATGTTACAAAACATGCAACCTGAATTATAAAGAGAACGAAATCCCATAATGCATTGGAGGATGAGAGGTGAGAAATATTAATTAAAATAGTTTCATAATTAGTTTAAATAATTATGAATTGACTGTCATACTCAATTTGCTGTATTTATTTATTAATTTATTTATTGTTTGGATCTGCATTTTTGCTTTTCTTGTCTTATTAAAATTAGGTGCAAGTCAACAACAACTTTGTGTGCAGATGCCAGTATAGGATCTTCCAAATCAGTCACTTATGAGGTTCCATGAACGTTATAAGCAGCAGACAGAGACTGCTTTGAAACAGCTCACCATGTTTTGGAACAAAGCTACTGTTTCTCTATTAAGCTTATATTAATGCCAGTCGCCATGGTGAAGCCATTGCCTGTGGATCAGCCCTTTTCACCCCACCATGATCCTGTCTGTGTTTATCTATGAATGCATGGCTGCACCCCTCCCTGGTGAGTGAAACGACCCAGTCATTAGGCCACACTAACAAGGCAGCACATTGTCTCTCTCTCCCTCTCTCTCTTTTTGCCTCTCTCCTCTTATTCAGGAAGTACAGAGACATGAGCAGAGACTCAAGGCTAAACCCAGCCTGGTGCTCATGCGACGGCGGATCAGTCGCACTCTCTGCAGATTCGGGGCTGGATAAGCTCACAGGCTCATGTGTTTTGCCTTTGTGCTCAAATGTTTGGAGATGTTTCACATTTCTGGGAGCCTGTTCCACCAGCCTTGTGCACTTGTAGTGCATTATCTTACCGGCCGTGTGACAAGGTTGTGTCAGGGTAGCTGTAGAATTATAGAGTAACTCTATACTACGACAATGACCGTCGAGGTCAGGAACACAGATCTGGCGTCCCTTGAGCTCACAAGCATTTTCCTCTGTAAGTCGCAGCGCTCTAGTACATAAATCTACACTGTCAGCAGCCATTTAGGGCTGGCACAGGCAGGTTTGAGATAAGATGTTACTCAAGACGAAGGATCAGGTCAAATCTAAAAGTCAGCAATGAATTCGCCAGCAGTTACAGTACAAATAAAACAGCTGCTCTTTGAATTAGCCTCTAAATGATTGGAAGAAAGCCGTGATGTTTGTCTGTTGCCTGTGTATTATTTCATGGTATCCAGTGTTTATCTCATCACATTCAATTCAGACTCCGGTAAAACAATTTATTTCTGTATGGAGCTGCGGATTCAGCAGCGGTGCAGTAAACACCATTTGCTTCGAAAGCGTTTTGCAAGCCTTTGTAATTTAAAGTGTTATTGATGGTTGTATTTATAACCATTCATTTCCTGCTATTGTCTGGATTACACTGAAACAACAAGAAGGCGGGGAAAAAGTCTTTTTTTATAAACTACTATGAGGGCATCTTATCAGTCTGCTCACATGCTAAGATTTTTCCTTCTAGATAAAATCATCTATTTTGTGGATTTAAATTATTTTCTCCCTAAGCTAAGTTGCATTCTTTTTAAGCTAGCTGTGCTGTCATTGTCTCCTAAACAAGGAAATCTGTGTTTCTTCTTTACTGTAACAACCACAATCGTTTAAATATTAACACTTTTTTTCAACCCATTGTTGCCTGGAGACTGCTGTCAATCATGTCTCAGGGACCGCCCCTTTCTTTCATGTCCAGCCCACAGCATTTCACTCAATGGGGGTGAAAGCACTCTGAAAGAGGAAAGGGGGGAGGGGAAATGAGCCAGTCACACCTGCTGTGTGTAGCAACCCAACACACGCTGTGATACACATCACAGCCACTGCCTCTTCATATCAAACACACCTGATGTGATATCCCCCAACGTCCAGCTACAGGAAATAGCCTGTGAGATCAAGAATCAGGGAGAGGAAATAGACATGGAGATTATGTGAAAAGCTGAGAGTCGAGTGTTTTAAGTGCTTTGTTTTGGAGTGCTAGCCGAGCGGCAGGTCTAGTGGATACCGCAGTAGCAGAAAAATCTCAATTAGCGTTATTTGTACACCCAGCACAGCAATGTATGATGACAGCTGGCTACCAATACGCATTCATGTAAAATGAATAAGTTTGCAGAAATCTCTTCCAAAATCTAGTGTTTGCTGCCTACATAGGCAGCTGCCTTCTAAGACAGCATGCTCGCAAAAATAAACACTCATAAGCGACTCATTTGGAATGCCCTTTATAGTTAGAAGTAGCTTAAAATAGTTGTACACTCAAGAACGGCTCATGCTTGTGAATCCAACAAAATTTGGCTTGCACAAACAATTCTTCGATAAGTGTAAAAATAAGTGGTGAAGACACAAAGATTAGGTAAAAGGTATTTCTAGTGTTGAATAAAAAATATATTTTGGGATTTGGCTCAAACAAGGTATCTTAACTGTATAATGTTGCTGCCTACATTCTTTGGAACCAGAGCAATGTTTTAAAACGACGCCTAGGTAGGCAGCTTTCTAGGTTTTGAAACGGCTTGTTTGTGTAGATTTGTGTTGCGTGGTGGTGGTTTGCGGGGGGGGGGTGGTTTTGGGGGGGGCTTACAGTTTTATCCTGGTTTTGTTACACTAAAAATCTCCCCCTTTGAACTGCCTAATGCTCATCAAATCCAATATAGAGAGTGGCTGACAGATGGGCAGACTTTGTTCAGAGTGAGTGGAGATTTAATATCTAAACAGCAGAGGGAGAGAGAGAGGCGCCCGGTGTTCAACAGCACAAAGGTCCTGACTGTGCTGGCATCACAGCTGTGACTCCCGCCCGCTTCTCCCACCCTCCCTCTCTCTCTCCCTCCCTCCCTCCATTTGTTCTTGTAGACAGGCGGAGGAGTAATCTGTACACGGGCTTTGCAGGGGAGAAACATGTCATCAGCACTTGTTTACCATTATTAGTTTCAGTCTGACAGTGGCAGGGCAGCACAATTGCTCTCCTTAAAAAAACAGCTTGAGCCAAAGGGAGGATTGAACTGAATCCGTCGTAAGATGAACTAAGACACTAGAGATATTCCTGTTTAAAAAAGTTACCTTATGTAAAAAAAAATGGTGGTTAAGTTAAACTGTTGCAAAACCTGTTGTAACTTTCTTTCTAGCAATTTTTTATGCTAGCCCTGCAGATAGGATCAAAATAGGTAAGACCGAGGTAAACTAGTGTTTACTGTAGTTTTACTGAAAATACTGTAGTTGGAATATAGTTACTTTAGAAAAGCTAGTTAATTTTCAAAAGGCATAGAGCAGAACGCAGGTGTTAAGTTTAAGTTGGCAATTGTATGTTTTAGTCCGTCTAGTGCATGTTTGCATCTTAAAACAATTATAAAGCACAAAAAAATAGAGAGTGAGAGCAGTGAATGTATTCTAGATCTCTCTCTCTCTCATGTTTCTGCAGCTGTTTATGTGTTAGGTTTATATAGACACTTATTCTTGTTATTAAAAAGAACGCCCACACAGGCACGACTACATGTTTTTCTTCACACGAGACGGTTTCGTTCACAGGGCCCTTTTAGGGCTTACAGGGATGTGTTTTTCCTCTCTTTGTCACTCACGCACATACAGCTGTGAGCCGAGGTCCAGATGGAAGTGCTTGTGTGTGTGTATATAGAGAGGGCTGTGTCTGGTCTGTGTCTGAGAGGCAGTTAAGGAGAGAGCTAGCTAGCATTGGGCGGAAACAGTCTCGGGCACATCCATCATGTGAGAGGAGAGCGAGCCCTTCCTGTCTGCCTGCTCCTCACTAATCATATCATGTTTGAAGAGAAGATTAGCTCATAGATATGTCCCTCTGATGTCACAAACACAACATGTCCCCCCCCCCACACACAGACTGTTTACATAAGTGTTTGACAATGTAACTGTGTATTTGCCATCACAAATTGATCTTTATGGGTGTTTTATATAACCTGTGTGAGACAATTTTTTTCAGATTGTTAAGCTCTGAATTTCAGCACCCAGCCGCTCAGATTCTTCTCATGCCTTTGCTGCAACACGATCCGGGCTGAAGGCGTCTCCGTTCCAATAAACGATTTCCCATCTCCACCTTCCCTAGGAAGCGAGAAGTCCTGCTTTTCCTCAGTTCCTGCGCTTTAGCACGGTGGTCGTCTTAGCCTTGGTTTATCCAGAGGAAACCAAACAGAGTTCTGGTGCCGCATGACAGAAAAGCACAACATAAAAGTTAGAAAATAAACACACGTTTCCTGTTAATGTGCACTATATGGAGAGCCGAAGCGTCTGGCTTTGCTTAGCTGTGGGTTGGTTATATGAGAAGAGAGCGTGAGGGCCCTGGCTGTGGGTTATTTTATAAACCGTCTCTTGTTAGCATGGAAGACATGTGACCGTGTCAGGCTGCTTATGTTAACTGATAAGACCAGCTAGTACTGTTGATCACACCAAACAGACTAGCTATGCAAAACGTCAGCTGGGAACATCGGGTCACTGGTGGGAGGTTTCACCAAACCAGCCGTCTCTGTGTTGGTACCTTCAGCAATAGCATGTAATAAACCGTGACTAATTCAAACTTTGTGTGTGCAAGCATTCAGTTCATGTAATTCTCCTCTCATTACCGCCTCGGCTCTTCGTCCAAGCGTGGCTCAGGAGCCTGTACCTCTTTAATTCTCACATCACTAATGAATAGCCCTCACACTCTTTCTCTCTGATGTCTGCCACACATGAGGTTATTATTAGCCAGTAGCTCCCTGTAGGAACCCCAGCTGTTGGAGTTAGTGATGGAGACTGTGTAACACTCATGGAACAGACTCCACCCTCCTCTGTTTCCCCTCTGGCACTGCAGTCCCAACCAGACTCATAAAGTCCAGCTACAGCCTTCCAGCTTACAACATTCTCATTGGACACTTACACTGACTGGGCTGTAATTAGTATTGCACACTGTGTTTGTCCTGCTCTGCTTCTTCTCCTGTTTCTGCCATTTCCTTCCTCTCTCCACTGCCCCCTTCAGACTGAATTTGTATGTACGTTCCGGATACGATACGCATTGTGATTCGGTACGGCACGACAGACGATATCATATTCGGATCATTGAGGTGCTTAATTGTTCGTGCTGTCTGAATTATGCAAATATGGTAGCTGTGCAAACATTCCCACAAAATTAGTGCTGAACCCAGTTTGTGAACCATATTTCAGCATTTTGCAGGATTGTTCTTGGAGAGCTAGTTTGTAGAGGATGAAGAATAGGAAATAGTAGCTGATATGAATATTACAATAGTAACAAATTGTTATATAATCAACGGTCATTGTTAATTTTTCCAATTGTTTGTATCATTGTCGTTTTATATTTTTATTTATTTATTTTTAACCTGCATGTATGTGGGTATTTACTTATATTGGTGACATTTGTATACAGCAAAACCTGACAAATTTGAGCAAAACCTCCGTATTTGTAAAAATGCTACAGGATATAGAAAAAAGTTTGCAAAATTGTAAAAATGCAGAGTTATTTTTTAGTGTGTAGATTATGATTGGGTTATAGTGTTTATAACTAGCTGTGTATAAAAACAATAGAAGTCTATGGAAGGTCTCATTCATATAGATAGACAAATAAAAAAATGTGTGTGAAAAATAATGTAATGTAATTTGGGAGGGAGGGGTAATTACTGGATTACCTTATTGACTCAGGTTTAGAATTTACCCACCAGACAAAAGAACCAGCACAGCTGCTGTAGAACGAAGGAGACACCATGCGAATTACCCCCCACCCCCATTTGTGAGGCTTTTTTGGTGGCCAAACTTCTCACTTTAGCATCTCCATTGCTGACAGCAATGCAGTTCTTAAGCGAGCTGGAGGGCCCCTCCAGCAGTCATGTGTTTGGAGAGGCGGCTTTGAGCTGTACTGGGATCAGCCGGATGAGGCGGGAGGGAGGGAATGCTGTGTGGAATGTCACTAATCAATTCAGCATTGTGATTGTAATGGGCTCCATTCGACTGCCTCTCTCTGCCTCAGAGTGCTTATCTTGATAATTTGATTCTGCGCGGTGATCTGCTCAGTGTAACATGCAAACATAATTAGGGTCTGATAATGAAACAGTCATTTCCCGCTCCGGAGCGGTGAAGGAAAAGGTCGCAATATGCAGCCACATGCAATCGTTTCAGTTTCATGCATCTGCTCGGACGTCGCAAATATCTTAAATAGCGAAGTCTGTTCCTAAGACTTAAGTTTGTGTGTGAGGTCCTCACAGGCTGTGTTGGTGTGTTGTTGATAGATCTCTTGTTAGATTTTTATTTTGCTTGAATCAGTGTTTTATAGGGTTCGTGTTCATTTCTGATACCGTGGATTAAAGCAGGAGGGCTCATAGCCACTCCCTTTATGTTCTGCTCTCCATCAGCCTCCATCCTCAGAGATAACTGTGAGCCCAGCTCAAGCGTGGCAGTCGGAGCTCTGAAACACCCTCGAGGAACACAGGTTGTCTCCCCATCTGCAGCGTAATAAGCAGTGACAACACCTCTGATGAGACGCAGAAGTGGCCCAGTTAGAGGCAGACCAACAGAGACGCGTTTAATCTCATTTGAATGCGCCAGATCTCATCCATGCAAATGGAAACGGTGGCACACGTTTGTGTTTTGTTTAGATACGTTTCACTCCCGCTCTTTTAAGAAAACATTCTTCCCTTTGACTGACTTTTGTGGGTCGTTTGAAAAGAGCACCGTCTGTTTAAAAATTCCTGTCGCTCTGTTTTGCTTTGTGGGTTGTCTAGTATAAAACATGCACGTCTCCGTGTACATTTGTGCTCTCCCGGTAGTTTCCACTGACCTCAGGGAAGGTAGCAGAAGCCTCAGAATTGTTTAACAATGAGCTCACTGCCAANCCCCCTTTGACTAGCCAGAGCTCTGCATGAAATGAAGCCAATAAAAAAGGGCTCTTGGCTTTCTGATCCACCCAGGATATTTTTTTCCACCAGGCTGGTGTGGTGACACACTCAGCCTTTGTGGGGAATGTGGTAATCTTCAGTCATGTTAAAGATGACTGTGATTTCTAGCCGCAGCTCCGGGGGTCTTGTCGCCAACGTCTGCTCAACTGTTTTTTTTATGTCCTTTTAAAGTGTTTGAATGGTCAGTTGGGTTTGTGTGAGGGGATAATAAATATTTCATGTCGGGGGAAAAAAAAAAACTGTATTTTACCCTTATCTTCCCTCTTACTGGCCTCTCATGGAAGTGCCTTTGGGAGGTCTGCGTGCAACTCAGTGCTGCCACTTGCTGGACAGCATGGGGTACTGCAGCGACACTGGCGCTGCATGCAGTCCTCTAAACGGACAGCGGGTGGCAGAGTTCAAAGTGCAGCTGTAAGAAGAGGGGAGCGGTATTTGATGTGTTCGGCTAGACAAAGATGGCCTCATTTTTTACAGATGTGTGGCTGAACTTGCATTTATCGTGCTTTGAGAACAATGAGTACATTTTTCAAAGCTCCTCTATTGCCTTCATTTTCTCTGTGTTTTCTCACCTTCCACCCACACAGCCATCGAGCTGTTTACTTCATTAAAGAATTAAATGCTTTCAATCCCTTTTTAATTGACTTTGTTCCACCCTGGGCTTTTGGCATAGGACGGCTGTAGCTATAAACCCAATGGCAGCGCAGGCCCACGTTTGCCAGGAGGCCAATTTGCAACGCTGTTAACAAACAAATGATGCCTGTTTATCTTATCAGATGTTTATTTTTCTTTCTTTTCTCCTTCCAGAGTAAACGGGACCATCTGTTGATGAATGTGAAATGGTACTACCGCCAGTCTGAGGTACCTGATTCTGTCTACCAGCACCTGGTGCAGGACCGCAACAATGAAAACGGTAAGAGACCGTCTGCGTGCGTGTGTCTGTCAGAAAAACGCATCAAGAACTTCTTTTAAGAGTCCCGCTCACCCCCATCATTTGTGTAACCACCCCTGGTTATTGGTTTGTAAAGTTTCATAGAAAACGGCATCTCACATAAATGAGGATTCAGGAGAAATAACACCCTCCTGCCCTTGTTTCCCTGGTAACGCTCCCTCAAGAGCGACAGCGGGGCCGTGAAGTGCAAATAACTTTCAGTGTAATGTGCCCTCCGAGCTCTCATTCTCCTGACTATCAGCAGCAAATCTGAGCTTGATACACACATCAGGCAGTAATAACAGGCTGGGGGCTCCGCCGGGCCGTGGCTTTGGCACTTTGATTCACACTGCACTCTAATAAAGCATTAAAGAAGACCTTCATTTCTGCCAGCCAGCTGGAGAGGAACAGACGCCACCTGCTGCATCAGTAACTCCTCTAACACGGAGGCTGTTCTGGCTGGTGCTGATGCCACCTGAAGATGCTACAGATATGCAACTATTTTGCATTTTCCATGGGTATTCAAATATACCCATAAATATATATATATATATATATATGACAATATGAGGCACATGTAAACAAATATGAGCAAGAAAGCTTAAACAATATATTAAAAAGGCACATTTAAACAATGTACTAACAATCTATTAGAAAAGGTATACATTGAACTTCAATAATGAAGGTTAATTCAACAGTTTAATGATGTCATCAAAATGACATCAGTATGTCAATAAAAATGACATTGGTCTTTTATTGAACCAGGGTTGTTGTGGTACTGTAATATAGCACTGTAATTTTTCACAAGATTTTTATTGTATACTGTAGTTCACAAAATAGAACATAGAAAAACATAGAGGTTTTTAGGCTAAATGAAAGAAACATATGGGCGTAACATTTGATCAGATCCATTTGCACATTGTTGTTGCTTTAAAAACAGTTGCTTTATTCACTTGTTTATTCATTTCCAAGAGCAGTAATACTGTTGCTGTGATTATGATGACTCCTCAGCAGTCATATTTCATAGCCATGTATGCGTCTGTGCATCTGTCTGGTTTCTTTTGTGTCTCGCTTGCAGTTATTGTGTGCACATTTTTATTAGAGGGTGTCTGGATGCCTCTCACGCTCTGTGTCTGCTTTCTCTCTCTCTCTCTCTCTCTCTCACTCTCTCACTCTCTCTCTCTCTCTCTCTCTCTCTCCAGACTCTGGTCGAGAGCTGGTTATTACTGATCCCGTGGTTAAGAGCAGAGAGCTCTTCATCTCAGACTATGTGGACACCTATCATGCTGCTGCCCTCAGGTAACACACACAGAAAATTAGATCCTGACTGCGGTCGGGAATGCATGAATTTACCCGCAGTGGTTTACGGTTAATAACAAAGCACCCGTATGCATTATAATCATATAAAAACCTCTGGCAGCTACGGACACTGTAGAATAAACCATTAAGACTCTTAACGGACATTTTGATCCTCTGTTTAATGCAGAAGTGGCCGTCGTAGCACACGCTACCATTTGATGGCGTTTCCGCATGCAGAGCGTTGCTGAAAGCAATTACACTTTTTTTGCGATGAGGCTCAGGGAAAAGAGGACAGACATGCTCATTGTCAGGAAACCAGATCTGTTCAGTCTGTCTTTACCCATGTGATGTAGTTTTTCCCCCTTTTCCTTGCCTCTCTCCTAACTGAAACCATCTGGAGGCAGCACACTAAGCCGCAGCCTGAACCACTGATTTCAGGGCAAATTAGCTGCAACTTCTGCTGCACAGAAAGTCCTTTGATTTGACTTATTACAGGGCTTTAGATAAACTCGCCAAATTCTTCCAGCATGTCGTAATGCCTGTTCCAACCCTCATGTTCTTTTCATCTCATGAGGATGGTATTGAACCACCTTAGAACGTACAAAAAGTGATGCCTATTATTTTGATGGGCCCTGATGTTGAAGTGTAAAGTGCTGAAAAGGGGGATTGTAAACGAATGTGGAGATTTGTAGAGATTGCGCACCAATCCAGTCTTGTTTGGAACGTGGGCTGGTATTGTGGCATGGCACCTGTAGAAATAGGAATCTGTTGTTTGTCTAATGGAATGTAAGGTGGAGACATTAAAGTAAGGGATAATTATATAGGAATACTGTGATCTTATTATACCTGCAGATTAAAGGTAGTGTTAGCTGTCAAGAGGCTAGCAATAGCAACCTAGCTTTAAAAGCATATGATTACACCCTCCGTTCAGGGCAACATCCAAGACCAAGCTGCTTCCATTTGATGGCAGAGCGAATGCAATGATTGCATGAACATTATATGGTCCTGCGCTTTACATACACAAGATATATTTTTATAAATATAATTAGACCACTTTGCTTGGTCATTGCTATCAGGGTCTGAAAAGACTTTCAATAATTCAGAAAATAAATTGCCTAATAAATTCCCTGCCTTGTGTTGCAGGAAAAGACTTTGAGCAAATGTGAAAATATATTTGCACCTTGAAATGAAACTGGTTTGTTTGCTCGATTTGTTTTGCAGGGGGAAATGTAACATTTCACACTTCTCTGACATATTCGCTGCCAGGGAGTTCAAAGCACGAATCGACTCTTTCTTCTACATCTTAGGATATAACCCAGAAACCAGGTGAGCCGCTCTGACTTCAATAATCGTTCCTCCTCCCCAGGCACATGCTGTCTTAAGATCCCTGCAGCTTGTAAATATTGTACAAACAGAAGTGATGTGATATGATAATGGGCTTGCTGCTGTTGGTTTTGTTGTGTTTGTTCTACGTTGTCCAGTTTGATAATAGATAAAATCAAGACAAATGAGTTTCATTTTCTGTGAGTTTGCATTTTGGGAATTAAGCTTTGATTGTCTTTATAACATTAAGATTATAAACATATGTTATGCATGTTATGATATAATAATAAGAATAAGATGATGAATTTGAGTATAAATATGCCAGTTATCAAAGATTTCTTAGAATCTATAAAAATTGTTTACATGCTGTGAGATTCAAAATGGAAATTATTGGTGGTCATATGGTTGGATTTATATCTTTGTACTTAAAGGACTGCTTTTGCAAGAATAAAACCAAATTGTTTCGTAAGGGGAGAAAAACAATTGGTGACTATAACGGTTATTGGTCTTGAGCTGCTGTTGTCCAGGATTTATACAAAGCAGAAAATGGTTTCGTAAACTCAAAGCATATCTCTTAGATCTAGATGTCCAAATAAGTACAATATTTTCAGTGTAATAATATTTTAATAATTTACATAACAATATTATACAAATGCACCCCCACAAAAGGCTTCGTTAGAGAGAATATTGCAAACAAAGTCAATGTATACATTCCGAACTGTATGGAAAGGTTTGGTTATGTTGTTCATGTATTGCATTATAATGCATTAAACCCCTGGTGGTTTGTTTAACATAAGACTCCAGTGAGGAGATACTTTTTTGCAGATGACGTTTGCATTTTTAATTGTATTCAAATGCATGCACTTCAGTATTTGAAAAGAACAGAATTAGCACCAGTCTCCCCCTGTGACTCATTTGACAAACGTCCATGCAGAATGTAAAATTAATATGAAGATCTGCCATCCCTTTGTGCATTAGAATCATAGCCTGTTCGTGTCAGACAAAAACCAGCATTACAGTCGGAGTCATTACTGTAGTCATGTGATATTGCAATAATGGGGTGCATTAGGAGCCTGTGGAGAGGAGAGGGGGGAATTCGGGGAGGAAAGATGCTGGGAATGATACAAAGGGAGGAATCGCTTTACTATAGCGGGTCGGGAGCCCCCTTTACGGGTCCCCCACTCAATCACAGTCTATCGCCCTCTCGACTCCCTCCTCCCGCTTGTTTGGTATGCAGCAGCATGGTGTGTGTGAGCAGGAGAGATGGGCTGCGATTCCTCCGCGTGTGTGTGCGCTGAGGTCGCGGCACATGCTCAGTGCTGTCTGTCGGTACTGGAAAGCTGAGGTCACGGCACCAGCTCGGTGGAAAAGCAGTCCGACCGAATGCACGAGCCTCCATTTTGAGTACCTACACAAATAGGTGCGATAGGAGACTTTATTCTGCATACTGTCAAAATAAAAGAGCAGCCGGGGCTCTGACATGGACGACCTGTTCAGTCCGCGCAGGTACGTTTGCATGCTCCTCTTCACCTGTTAACCGATCGGCGCGCGGTTTGTGTTCCGTGCTGACATGATTTCGATACGCGTTTATGTTCAGGGAACAGCTGTCCGTGCATTGTATCGCGTTGACATCGCTGTCCGACGTGTTGATCTGTTGCTGTCAGTAGCGTTAGCCCACCGTGCTAATGCAGGATTCAGTGTGTGCTAATGTCAGAGCTTTGCACAAAACAGCGTCGCTTCTGCAGCGGTTTGCATGCGACTTCTTTTCATTGGTGATATAACTTGTAATGTTATAGACGAATTAATGTTAGAGAGCTGGTTATGGATTTCGTGCAATACGTTGTATTGTATGATCAATAACTTTTTACAGTAGTAAAATAATGCCATGTAGGGATGCAGGATGCGTTGTGCGTAGTTTCAGACTCTTAATTCAAAGCTGTTTCCGGTGATTTTAGTAGGTGTGTATAAAGTTGACGTTCGCGTATTTATCCAATGTTATGACGGTCTCATAGCAGCGCAGTGATTGGATGATATTGATGGAGGGGGCGGGTCCAGACTTGATTGCTGTACGTGTGGTCGAGTCACAATAACAGGATGTTGCATGTTTGCTGTAAGTACTACTAAAAGCAAGCTGACATTACAGTGCTTGATAATTGTTTAACATCTTTACTTATTACAACTTTAGACAGTTATACAACTTTAGAACTGTTTATTGTGTACACATTGAAGCTATGTGATGCTTGTTTGAAACTACTGAAACTATAAACCATCATATTGAAACTATTTATTGTGTACATGTTAAAACATTGTGGCTTAGAAATTGTACATAGAAATTGTATAGATATATTTTTAAATGCTGTGATCAACATTGGAAAATATACGTTGGAAAAGTATGAAATAGGAAGCATATAAAACACACAAGGATGTCTGTGTGTCAGTTTGCACATTTTAACATATGTGTCATAACTCAGGATCATGCTGAGATGTTTCATTTTCCCGTCCAGTGCATTTTTTTAAAAGGATGATTCAAAGGATGTCAAGCCAGGAACGTTCCTTAAATAAGTGTTCACACATGTTGCTGTTTTACTTGTGTTTTCAGCCAGACTCCTCTTAAGATAAATGTTGGATTTCAGTTCACCTTAGATGATGAATTTCTCACTTAATAATTTGGTAAAAAAAACTATTGTAAAATTAATATTTATAGTATAGAGGAAAGAATATGTGACATGTTAAATGTATAATCAAGACGTAATGTTTGTTATACTCAACTAATAATTACAATATTTTGTATTGTATTTTGAAGAAATTGATTAACTAGCTCCAGAATTGCTATTATTGTTGTTGCTTGTACATCATGTTTACATGTCACAGTAATTTACAGTCCACTTCACAGTTTGCTATTGAATCTTTATGCATCTGAAAACATTTGTTTTCATATTTGTCTGTGTTTGTATGATGTAAAATATATTTGTATTATAAGTACCCCTCCATTTGTTTAACTTGTTTGTGGGTTGAGGTATGGATGTGGTCTAACTCCCGGCACGGCGGCAGTCTTCATATCAGTCATACAGCTGTTGTTTGCCTTGCTACCTAATTCAGACTCTCAAAAAATGCAGAGCCTGCAAAATGTTTAGGAACCGGGCCGAGTGATTTCTCCCCCTCCACTATCATCTCACAGCAGATTCAGTTTCAGTCAAGACACAATATTGCTGGCCTGGCTATTTGTTTCATATGGATGCGTTTCATTATAAACCTCCTTAGGATAAAACTCTTTAAACTTGAAGCGTTTTGAAATGCCTGCATTAATGGCCTTTTCCAGCATGCAGCCGTCCACTTTGTCTTCGTCTGCCTGCCATATTTGTTTCGGTGTGGAATTTCCTCCATTGACAATGCTTGTGTTTTTCAGTCAGAATTTAGTGTATTATGCTTGAGGGAGAGAGAGGTTGTTTATGAAATGTACCCAGAAGAGGGGGATGTGATTTGAGGCCCTCACCTCTCCTCACTGCAGCCAGGTTTGGGCAGACAGCCCGGTGGTGGAGTCAGAGTTACTCTGGACGCAAATCATAGTGACAGTTTCTGGGCCCTGCTCTGTGCCTAGCTATATGAAAATCGGTGCTGTTGCCGTGGCAACAGAGCAGGGAAGGCTTTTCAAAAGGAACATCTTGTCATTTTCTTTAATCCACTGCAGCTGGAGATCGGAACACTATTATTAAATTGTTGTTGCCATGGTTACTGCCATGGGTTTGTAGCAGCAGCCATTTCAGGGCTCCTCTCCCTCTGCTTATCATCTGGCCTTATGGGGGTTTTTGTAATGCACCTCAACAGAAACAATAAGAAACATCAGCTTCGCTGTTCTCCATCTTTTGTGCTTTTGTTAAATCTGTTGTTTTTATCCACAACATTGACTCTTGTGTATTAATGTGAATTTTGCTCTGATATGAAAATTGTATCGTGTTGGTAGTGATGAATAATGCTTTAAACACACCGTCAGGGCATTTTAAGCATTTTAGGCAGTAGAAACTGTAAATTAAACTGCTGTTGCAAGGTTGTAGCCTGAAGGATAAAAATCCGGGCTTCTAATACCAACACAATTTTAGTCTCAAGTAACTAGAGATGCCAGTCTTTATGATATAAAGCAAAGCTTTTAACCGTAGGTTCCTTGAGGCATTTTGACTGCATTTGGTGAGTTTATTGTATTATGTAAAAAACAGAAAACAACAGTCCACCGTTTATGACATCTTTGCTTATCAACTAATCAACTCTGTTTTCTCTCTCTCTCAGGCGATTAAACAGTACACAAGGGGAGATTCGAGTTGGCCCCAGTCACCAGGTATGTCCTCACACACACTCTAAAATACTCAACATGTTACCCGAAACCTTATATTGCGGTTTATGACATTGCTTATTAAAAGCTTGTGGTGCAGATATCTTAAACTTATATTAGGCAAAGGCTTGATTGACAGGCACAGCAAACGCCGCGCTTCTGTCATCTGGACATTTCACCCGAATGTGTCCTCATAGTCCATTTAAGTAGATCAGTGATGCTTAATGATTTTCCATGCAGCGCAGCATCCATGTGGAATAGTGTGTTTGGAAATTGGCTGCTCTGACGGTGTGGGATTTATTAAACACTTTCAGCAGTGTTTTATGGGAATTAGGAATAGCCACAGCGGTCTGAAATTGAAAACCCATGAGGAAGATCGCTGAAGAGGATGGCACGTGATGAAAAGGACCAAATACCACCAGCAATTAATGTCAGATGTTTTATAGCAGATATCCTCCAAATAATGGGTTAGGAGTTATCATGTGGAGTGAAACCAGCAGCAGGACCTCTGCCCAGGGTTACTTACAATGACTTTAGGTGAAGTTTGTGGTAATAAAACACCACAGAGCCGGCCGTTACAGGCGAGTGCACCACCAGTATTGATCCAACCCAAGATAGATCTTTTACTGAGGGAACTGAATGTTAGTTATATGTTAGGAAATGACTTGAGGTTTCCTCTCTTATTGCTTTTAGAATTTGCTTGGTTTTTTTTGTAACTGGTTTGGTTTGAAGATCAAACCTTAAAGCAACATGGCTGACGTGAATGACGCAAATCCGCTTGTTAATGCCATTCTAAGTGGTTTAGCGTCATGTCGTAGCGCCCTGGCTAACATCCACAATGAAAGTTTAAATTTGCGGTTTGTAGGCACTCGGGATTGCAGAATAATGTTTAGCTGCGTCATTTAAACAAGTGAGGTCTTTGGGATATTAATCACTCATGATTGTTCGCACCCCCTCCTTCGCCCTGATACATCGGGGAGATTAAATGGATTTGAAAATTGATATTTAGCACTCATCGCTAGTGCTATTTGCGTTGTGACAGCAGCTGACTGTCTCCTCTGCCGTTTGCTAATTTTAGGCCAAGCTGCCCGAGCTCCAGCCCTTTCCCTCTCCTGGAGGTCAAACAGTGACAGAGAATGAAGAGTTGGTCTGGATGCCTGGGGTGAACGATTGCGACCTGCTCATGTACCTGCGAGCGGCCAGGTGAGTCCCGTGTCCATCACACGTCTCGCATTTCATTTGTGTGCATTGTGTAGCTGCCTTGTCAACTTTATCAACATTGTGGTTGTCAGGAGCATGGCAGCGTTCGCAGGGATGTGCGACGGGGGGTCAACGGAGGACGGCTGCCTAGCCGCCTCACGAGACGACACTACGCTTAACGCATTAAACACTGTAAGTTTACTCTACCTCACAGGATCATGCCAGACCTTTGGTTTAAAATTAGGAGCCGCTGTTTCTCTGCTTGAACGCTAAAAGTACTGTTAAGAAACTAAACCCAGAATAGCAAAGGGAAAATAAAGATGTAAAATAAATGTGCATTTGTTATTTTATTAGGAAGGTGATTCGTTCTATGCCAGAGCAGATAAATTTGAAACTGTTGGTGTTTTTACTTGCTGTGTGCTTAAACCTTTATGTATTATTATTAGTTTGGTCTCCATCAGCGGTTGAAAATTGGATTTCTTGGTAATTGCTTTTAGCAAATTGGATTTATTGAAATAATATACAAAACTAAGCAGCATTGTATGGATTATTTCAATAGCCAACTGCTTTAATACATTAATTTATGAAATAGTTTAGCAGTATCACTACAGTTGCCAGAAAAATAGTCAACATTATTTAGTGCTTGTAAAAAAGATTGTATGAAAGTATTAAGTTTCTCTGTTAAATCTCACCACTATTTTCATGTGGTCTTAAAGAATGTTATGTAAATAACTGTAGCTAAATTTCCCTGTGTTATCTCAAGCTTTTAAATGTTACTAATTACAAAGCATCACTTTGCACAGCTATTTGAATGTTTAAACAGTCTAGTAACAGAGATACAGGACATAACAATTATAATGTACATGTCATGTTTTGTTTTGGTTATGGGATAAAAATACATGACTTCGTAGTTCAGAATGTAGATATTGAAAATGGAAAATGATTCTCTTCAGTATCAGATGACTTGTTGTAATCCTCATAATAAAACACAGCTGCTAAACAGATTTAGCATCTCTGATCAGCCTCTTTACAAGCTTTAGCCATTCAGTCCTGGTGAATTTGTTTTGCGCTTACTAATGTTTATTATCGTTTGACTCCAAAGTTACTCAGTAAAAACACAAAGAGGAGTTTAAATAATCGCAGTTTAGTCACTGCTAAGGAAACCATAAAGTGTCATAATGTCAAAACCATAAAAAGGTCCTGCAGTAGAGTGCTTTAACAGAAACCATGGGTTTCAGAAAGAGCCATTTTCTGTAAGAATTCTTTCTGTAGGAAATAGGTTTTGCAGGTCCCGGTGTTCAGACAGATTATTAGGTGGATTTTGTGGCTGGAATGCCTTCCTGGGTTCGTTTATTAATTGTTTGCTCTCTGGCCTTAGCTGCGTGGTCTTCCGTGACCTTCAGAGTAACTTGTATTCCCCAACCGTGATGTAACTCTCTGGCTGTACCTGCCATCATTATAGCTCAGGCACTAGAAGTTCCATCTTGAACTTCTCAGCCCTGCAGATAAAACCCAATTTGTCCCTGCCAATTAAGTGCCGGGTTCCAAAGAGACACAGTAAAGATGTTCCTAGCAGGCTTCATGGGTAATTGTCAATGATGAAAGTTTTTTACCTCAGTTTTTCACTCCCATTTGTTCACCTTCTCAGTAGTGCTCTACAGACTGCAGATCTCAGGATGCCCTTCTGTCATAGTAGAGGCTGGGCCACCAGGGGCCATCAAGACGCACTTGTAAATTGGTGTTGAAAAGCTCCTCAGCCACGTCTGAGATGAGAGATGTCTGAACAAGAGGGGTGTAATTCATAGCTTTATTATTGCACTGTAGACATGGACAGCTGAGCTACTTTGCTAAATTGGCTAAATTGGGTGGCCCGGTTCGGTTGCAGAACACTAGCGAGCGCAGGTTTGAAGCTAGACATGCTAATAATTATCAAACAGATTTTCTTTAGTTTTTGCCTGCCTTACATACAGCACACAGAGAGAAAAATCTGGGGAAGCGTTCAACAAATGAACTCAAATGCAGTAAACATGACATTTTCGTTTGGACTGAGAAGGGATAAGCGGAGAATTAATGCGGACGGCGGTTTACCGTTTCCTGACCTTTTTCCACTCATCTGCAATTCCAATGTGTTTTCAGACCGACTCGTGCATCATTCAGAAACCTGCCTGCCTTGACAAGTTGCTTTGTTGCACCCATGTTAACAGCGATAGCTGATGTCGAATTCTGTTTTGTTAAGCATCCAATGAGAAGACACTGGCTGTGGCTCTGATGAAGACTAGCATGGCATAGCAGGAAAAGGGATTTAACACTTCACTTCAGCCAGATGTTGTGAGAATTGTTGATGAATGAACTGGTTCTGTATTGAAATGTTTATATAAACATCCCTCATCTGGGAAATTTAAAGGTTTTAAATGGGGAGTGATGTCATTTGGTGGCAAAATGGTCCATTGTTGAGCGTTGGTATAATAAGGAGCTTGTCTGGATGTTCTGAATCATATTGCAGTGTTTTTGGTGTCATCATCCAACGGTTTGCATGGCTGTTTTTTGGCAGTATATTATTTTAGGTTATTTCAGTTCACACTGCCTGCTCAATATTTAATGGCTTTCAGATTTCCAGCCCAGCTGTCCAAACTCACCCCATTTGACACATTTATAGGGAGATATTTAAGCTGTCCTTACACTAGGGAATTTCAGTCCATAATGCTCAGATTTGCAGGTTATTCCAAAAAGATCAGTGTTAGGAAATAATAGTAACAATAGCAACACTAGTAATTGACTGCATTTTTTTTTATAAAATTGTTTTTTAATTGTTACTTTACTTGTGCAAAATTACTGTGTGTAGTGCATGTATGACAAAGTATGACAAAATGGTGCATGTTTACACGTTGACCAAGTAGTCTGACCTAATTTGCTCTTCTTAATTGTCATTTTTGTTTTTCGTATATTGTGATAGAAAGTTAATGTATTCTAGAGACCTTTTTTATGTAAAAACATTTTTCAACCCAATTTAAAGTCCCAAGTCATCGTCTTTTTAAAAGCTAAATATATAGTAAAATTCAGCACTTTATTGCTGTTTTTGATTTAACTTTTCTTTCTCTGTTTTTCATTGCACAGCTTCACGAGAGCAGCTACGATGCCGGAAAAGCCCTGCAGCGGCTGGTGAAGAAACCAGTGCCCAAGCTGATTGAGAAGTGCTGGTCAGAAGATGAAGTGGTGAGTGAACCGGTTGACTTTGCTCATTACGTGAAGAGAGAAGGCCAGAATCTGCCGTGTTTTGGCTCTTGGTCGTCCACTGAAAAGCCTGGAAGATTCCAGCTCCTCCAGCAGAACAGGGCAGCTGCATCCTGTTTATAGCCTGTGGGATAAATCTCTGTGAGGGAGAGAGAGGGAGAACGAACAAGCAAAAGACGGGAAACAAAGTCTTGGTCAGCTTGCCTTAGCGTTAAAATTTGATCTGAGTGGCTGAAAGCTGTGCGTGTGTTTACATGGTCTGTGTTCTGTGCTTCAGCTGTTAAAGTACAAGATCAAAGACTGATAGACCTGCAGTTTTTATAACAGCCTGAAAAGAGATTTAAACATTTACCTTCAAATAGATTCCAAAGGGCTTGACATGAGTACACAGACTCCAGTTTAAAATCTCTGGAAAACCGTTGGTGTTATATAAGACGTTACAGCACTTTTTTTCATGGTCCACACGCAGTGCACAAATTTTTAGCTCCTTAAATGAACTCCATTTCTCTCCACCTGAGTTATACGACTTCTGAAAGCACTTTACCACTGACTCATAAATATTCAAAAAGGTGGAAATACCTAAATGTTTACTAGCTTTTCGCTATCTCCTGAGGCTTTGCTTTGCAGCTACTTAAATCAATAAATCAATACTCATGTTTGTGCATATATTTACATACGTGTTTGTACACGTGTAAACTTTGGCTGAAGGCTGAATTGTGAAAATTTGGGTGGGATAATGTTGTCAGCAAGCCCATTAAAAAAAGATTTGTTTAACTCTGCACATTGATTTGTGAAAGTGAGTTTAGCTTAGCGTACGGTTTTTTTTAACATGTGCTTGTGTGTAACCGTCTATCTGACATAAATAATTGACATGCTACATAAATACTCCACAGAAGCAGACCTCGATTGCACCGCTGTTGGTAATCGTCTTGGTGTCGTGCACGCCCCGAAGGAAAGAGTTTGAGGCAAGCTAGCCGCCTCCCTCCTCCCTGTCTGTAACTTAGCCAGGCCACCGCTGCACAGTCAAGGACACCACTCCCCCCGATCTGATTTCAAGTTGTGCTTTCGCAGCCCTGAAGCCTTGAGGGACAGGTGTAAATGTACCCCTGACCTTGGATGCCCGCACCAGCCCCACTGCTCCTCATTTATTTATCATCTCTCGCTTTCTCTCACTCTCTCCCTCTGTCCGCTCGCTCGGCCCGCAGGTCCGCGGCCTCATTATTCCTGCTCTTTTTCCATCGCTCCTTTTTGAAATGTGAATAAAAGTGACAGTGACTGTCATAGAAATGACAGAATCATCCCCAGTTCAGGGTCACTTGTCACCCGTCTCCCTCGGCAGCTCAACACCCTTCACTGGCTCTTTCCTCAAGTAGCCTGCAGCTGTTACAGCCGCAGAATGAAAGATTGGGCCATTTGATTTCTTCTTGCGTGTCACAGTTTAACTGATATATTCTTTTAGATCCTGCTCTAAATGTTGTAAAATGGCATGTGTAAAATCACATGTAACACTCTTTAATCTTGTAAGCCTTTTGAGTCATGCTGTTTAGGAAATGTGAGCCCGCTCTTTTTTTATTCTTTGCGATTAGTACTTTTAGCAACAGCAGGGCACTGTAAAAACACAACAGTTCAGTGCCTGGTCTTAATTTAAAAGCAGTGGATGCACATTAGAGAAAATAGTGCCCCCTACCACACGTTCTGGAGTATTAAGTAGATGCTGAACAGTGCTGTCTAGGCAGGCAAGTCGGTAGATTGTGAGACATAGCCAGACAGATAGAGAGAACAGTGAATGTTGTATTTCAGTGTGTCTGATATATGGCCACAGTAAGGACTGGTCTCTGCTCTATGGCCCTGCTGTGTATTATCTCTGGTCTGTCATAGGTTGACAAATGAAGGCACGGAGCTCCAGATAGCCAGAGTGCTGTGCAACCTGGCAAGACTGCAGCCCCCCAGTGGCGAATGATGAAGCCTGCATGTTCCGTCCAGCCAAACGCCTCCCTGCTCCTTATTATTAATCCCAGTACAGATAAAGAGGGAGGTGGGTCCGTACAGGAAAGAATGCAAAACACCTCCCCCAGTACAGAGTCAGACTCCAGCCTTTTCCTGTGGACGCCGGGACACGCCGCCCACCCTGAAAATAACTTGGTTGCTCAGTAGGAGACATTTTCTCCATGGCTGAGCTATTTCAGAGTTATTGTGTGTGAAGTTTAGTCATTGGCCTTTAGATTTACAGATTTACAGACTGTTTTATAGTTGTGCGAGTCGAACGGGCAGGAAGGGTGTGTTAAAGAATTTCCTGTCACCTTTGGTTAAACGCAGAGCACTAGAAAAGCAGCGGTTTTGCCGAATCAATGCTTATTTATAGACACAAGCGCTAAGCAAATGTTTAAGTGGTGGCGGCTCGATTTAGAGGGTTTCTAAGCGTGTGCCACATTAATAAGATTTTAGTACTATATCTAGCCCTTTGATAGTTCGTTTTGTCTATTGCTTCTTTTCTCTTGTGGTTTTGATGTTATGTAAGGTTTAAATGGACAGGATGTGGGCTGGCTCTCATCTCTCTTTGTGGTTGCTTTGTGTGCGCTAGTGTCACAGTCATTGCCTTCATGTCAAATCATATTTGTGTGATGATATCTGTGACTGTAATTACACACTCCTCCCCTTTTTTTGGTCATAGCAGGTCAACCCCAGCCAAAGGCCAAGCACACTGATTTCATAAGACCCCTGCGTGTCTGTGCCATAGATCTGAATGTTAGACATTTCTGGTATTCGAAGACCGCTGGTTCTCTGAATGCGAGTGTGTACGCGTTTGTGTTGGACACGCTTAGTGTGTTTTGTGCGGAGTGGCCTGACACCATCTGTTTGTACACGCTTGAACGATCTTAACCAGTTTTACAGCTTTTAACAATTATGATTTAAGCAGGAAGTGCGCACGCATCACAATAGCCTTTTCAGTGCTAGTCCCTTCTCCCCTCTCTCTTTCACAATGAGGCACTGTAGAAGAAAGAGAGGGCGCACGAGGCAAAGAGCGAAACCAGCGCACTGGAACGTTTTTTGACAGAAAAGAAGCCTGTTGTTTCTGCAGAGCGGCTGGTGACTCCGTTATGCTCGCCTCCCCCTCTCACCCCTCCTCCACTCGCCCCTCGCTTTCCCCCCTTTGGCCCCTCCCCTCCTCTGCCCTGTTGCCTAGCAACGGAGGGCCGGAGCAGTCGTAGCAGAGGCAGAGCAATTCAGGGAGCAGATTGGTGGATGATTTATTAGCTGCGCTCTGAAAGCAGCGAGCCCAGGCAGCTGAAATGGAGCCTTAAAGCGAAGACAACACGCAGAGCAGGGCGAGCGTGCACTAGACAGCCTTGCACTAGCCGCCTGCCTGCAGTGTGCTGTAAATATTACAGTAGTGGAAACATAATTAGAGTGACATAATCAGGGTGCTAACGCAAGGCGCTCTGGCAGGTTTAATTGATTTTTGTTCTGCCCGTCAGGTTTAAAGACCTCGGATAATGAAGACAGGCTCTAACGGTAATGCTAGTGTTAAACAAAATGCACAGGTAAAGACCTTAGACCTGTGGTCATTGAGTATTCATTAACACGCAAGGCTGTTAGGTACTCATCTGTGTGGGATGAAGTTTGTGATGTGACGTGTTGACTGGTTAAGTGGTGGTTGTTGCCCTACGCCCACAGTGCCAAGTGCTGTTTGCCCACTTTGATCTTGGGCAGAGTATTAGCCCACCACAGTAAACACAAGTTGTTTTCTTTGACGTTTTATTTCCCAGAATTTGCTAAGAGACTGTGTATTTTTAGATTTTGTATCCGGTCCAATTTGTCTATAAAATGTTCTTTCCCTGGTTCTTGCTTTAAAGTTACAATTATGAAAACATTCAGTACACAGATTTAGATATTGGGAAGCTCTCAGTGTTAGCTCAGAACTGATAGTGTAGTCACAGGTACATTGTCAGATCATCTTACACCGTTTTTGTACATTGCACCACCTACTGGTTAATCATCCGCCTGTTTAGCAGGGCAGACAAAATGGGCTGTCTGTGTTGGGTTTTTCAAATGCCTTGTAGTTAAATAAAAGCATCTTGTCTCATGTCTCTCACAAATGCCTCAGCAAGGAAGTGATGTACTTTAAAAAGCTTGTAGTTTCAATTTGCAAAATTAGGATTTTCATTATGCGCAAACACCTAATTAGGAGTTTCAGGAGCGCTATGAGGCATAAATCTTGTAAAGAAAAACAAGAAATACTGCCTTTCTTCCTCACCACAGATTGTTCTTTTAAATGCCATGTGTAAACAGTTCCCTGGTTATATAACCAGTGCATACAGTATGCATTTGAGAAGTTGGCAGACGAGGCTGGAGTAAATCCATGTCTGGTTTTGCAGGTAACTCGTGTCCTTTAACCAGTGTCTGAGACCTCGCTCCACAAAAATCGCCCTAGCTTTTCCCTGCTCTCTGTCTCTTTGGTGTTTCTTTAAATGTATTTGGAGCATGGTTTTATCATAAAAGCCACTGGGGGAGGAGTTTGTTCATGTACAGAGAGGCAGAGTTGTGTTTTTTCACGCATGTGTACGCACACGCATACAGAGTGCTTGAAAAGGCAGAAAGCTCTCGGTACACACATGTGACGAAACTGCTGCGTTCCTCCGTACACCGCTAAACTCCGCTCCAGGTTTTTCAGCCAACCGCAGACCAGAGGCTCTCTAGCAGAAAGATCACATGTAAAGCCTTCCCCTTTGTAGTGGAGGAGCAGAGAGTGACAAGCTATCTCTTGCTCGTAAAAAGCAACGTACCTTTGGAGACTTTGTGGATTTGCACCTCATTTTTTGCACTACCTAGGAGTGGACACAGATTTTAGCCGTGTGCTGTGGACTTTCTCTGGGTTTGTTAACAGTTGAGGACCGTTGAGTGAGATTACTGTGGAGCGGGGCTCGCGCTGGAACAAGAAAGTAAATCTGCTGGTTGTCTGCTTCGCTGGTTATGAATGTTTCTGCCTCCGCTTTTTATTGCTCACAGTCTGTGGCTCTTAAAGGAAAAGAAAAGCATTCAGGCTGCACAGTCTCCTTTTGTGTTACAGCAGTACGAGTAAACACAGTTTATTCTAGAAGTTAACTCTGTGATTTACATCGCAAAAGTTGTTCTCTCGTGTTTTTAATATGTAAATGGTTTATATGATAACTGTATGTGCTTGTTTTAAAACAACAATTGTTTACCCTTACGTTCATTACAATAATGATTTAAAGGCTGTTAGCTTAATTTGTTTGCATTAAGTGTATGAAAGCAAAGGGTTTTGTAATTCTCATACTTTGCGTAGGAACGAGGCAGCTGTTTGAAGTACAAGCTGACGAATTTGTACGATTAGCAAGGGACGTGTTGTGATTTTTCTTAACTTATTGAAGTTTAGTTTCAGCTTTGAACTTCATATGCATATCGCCCCACCAAAATACCAGACGATAGCTGCCATCGCGTCTAATCTCGACTTCTATTCCTGCTTTTGTTGTCATTTCCCCTCATTTTGACAGGGTAGCAAAGCTGTGCTTGTACCCAGTCTAACCAACACAAACAGAGATTTACAGATTAACGTCAAAACATTGTTTTCTTCTTGTTACGGTACCCAGTGTGATGTGTTTGTACTGTTATGTTTCAGTCACACACTGTTAGGTGTGTTAAAAAATATCTTTTTTTTTTCCCCAAACAGAAACGGTTCATAAAGGGTCTAAGGCAGTACGGGAAGAACTTTTTCAGGATTCGGAAAGAATTGCTCCCCAACAAGGAAACGGTAAGTCATTTATTTGTGCTGTCAAATTTGTCTTTTTTTCATGCACACTAAAACTAGTTAATTCATTTGCACTGTGGTTTTCCATGCATTTTTTTTTTAGCCCGATGCAAGTTGCATCGGTGCTTTTGGAAATGGGGGGGAAAGACCTGATTGAAAGCCGTATCTCCCACATGGACTTGAGCGCATGAGTATTAGATTTAACTAAGCATGTTAGGTGCTTGGATTAAGGCCCTGAGACATGATGTGTTTAGTCAAAACACAGCAACGACTGTTTATATAACGCTATGTAGATTTTGCAGTGCAACTATACACCTTATTAACAAAGGCTTGAGCGTCAGAAAAACTTTTTGTTTATTGCATAATTTAGGATGGTGTTATGGCTTATGATATTTGAAGTATGTAATATAGTAACAGTACATCAAGCTTAAAATGCTATTTTTCTTTTTAAGCTTTAAATCGCAAAGCAGATGTTTTTTAAAACATGTTGTGTATTTTTATAATTTAGCAGTTCTATTCAGAAGCTTTTTGAACCGCCTTTTTTATTTACTTAGGACATTTAAATGCTTGTGAGTTTGCATTTCAGAATACCAGTTTAAGTAACACTCCTATTCTCTCTTTTTTAATTGTTTATTCCTGATTCGACAGAACTCAATTAGGAGAGCAGAGTGACAGTTTACACACAGCTGAGGAAAAGTAAACGCTTAACTGGAATCCTGAGGACAGTTACTCCTTTAAGCGAGTAATTGTTCTGTAAACTATTCTGAATGAGTTTAAGATTTAAATTAGCTTTTTATGTGCATTGAGTTTACAGGCTTTTTTATTGTTTCTTGACATCCTCAGCTCTGTTACTTCCAGAGACAATTTCACCCACATCGCATTTGTGTTTTCGTAGCATTTTTTTGTTGACTCATATTAGATAAAACTAATAGACTATTTAAAAGCTGCTTCATTTGCAAACTGTGGCAAGCTGGTAATTAAGCTAAACCTGTAAAGAAAAGTTTTTTTTAACATTGTTCATATGATGTTTACTGTAGATAATGCCTTGCATACCAGGTTTTTAAGAATGTTTCGTCAAAGGTCAGCTGTTAGTTTACAAGCCTCAGTGCTCTGTCAGATCAACACAACACAAGGTCTGGTTAATAGGTTGGTTATAAAGTATTGAAGCATTTATGGTGTATCGATTAGACTCATTGATTAGTCAGTAAAGAAAAACCTGGCGGTAAAGGGAGTGGAATAAGGTTTTTAGTCTTCAAAGTACTTGTTAGTTTAGTTTGACTGTTCCTCCGAAGCTGAACAGCACATTTTCTGGCTACTGTCACCTTTATTATTTAAATCATCACACTTTAATGATTGGTACTTTATGACCCTGTACCCCAAACAACAAGAAATTCAGGGCAAACAATCATTAACCCTGGAGTGTGTGTGTACACACCCAGATACCTGTTTGACAAGTCGAGCGCTGCGCTTTAGTGCTTAAATGTCTTAGTCATTGGTTTTATTTATACTTGTGACAGTCTTTTTTATTTATTTTTACTGTAGCTAAATCCTGCATACATTTATTTTTTAATTTTCACAACTGCAAGAATTTGTAATTTCACTAGTCTTGTTTTCTTTTATTGCAGGCTATATTTAGAGAAACATAATGGCTATGCAGTTTAGTCACATGAAATTGTATTTCATATGTATCTTTTTCTGCAACCTCTAAAAACAGTTTGTTGTTCAAAACAGATGGTTACAGCTGGTTAGAAGGTTTGAGAATAATGGATGTTTATTTATAGACAAGCCCTTATAAAAAAAAAACCTTCCCTTTTGATACTACTATGCATGTACACATTTGATACATAAACAGGCTGTTTTCCAAATGTTGGACAGGAAGAGAGAGAGAGATGGAGGAACAGCAGTGTGGCTAAAGGGCAGGGTTGAAGGGTTAGTTCAATATACACAAAAACAACCTCGTTCTCGGGCAACTAAAAAGACCCACTTTGCTTAAGATTGAAATGGCTTTTGTGCTGGAAGCCTGTTCTTTGTGCAACTTCCAGTCAATATCCTAGGAAAGCACAATTTATTTTCTCTCCAAGCCTTTTTTTCCCCTTGAATGTGACTTTTGCTAGTTTTTGTAACTGTAAGAATAATATGATTCTGATATTTATTCCATCTTTCATTTTGACACAAAAACCTGCAAGTTCTCAAGTAGCAAGATTTCAGGTCAACACATTTTCCTGTCTCTTCCAGGGTCATCCGGTCCGGTCCGGTCTTTGATATGTCAGCAGCGTTAAGTTACTGAGGTGCTTTTTAAACTCGCAGGCTGATGGCCAGAGCTGTTGAGGGTGATACAGTGCAGCTTTCTGCCTCTCCCTATTTTTCCCCCCTCAGCTCTTATTAGCTGAGTTTCTCATAAAGAGCCAGTGCCAAGGCTAAGCACCCACTGCTGTGCAAACACACCAGGCCTGACTAGCTCTCTGGAATGCTTTATATGAAGCAAATAAAAGAGGAAGCTGGGGAAGTGGGTGTGTCGTCTTACTGTCTGCGCTCTTTTCACTGCCACCATTTCCTCCACTTGAAAGACAGCGTCATGGAATCGTTTGTGTACTGGTGCAAGAAACGTTCCCAAACAAACCCGGCACACCAAGTCTACAGATCACAGATAACCGTTTACTTTTCATGGCTTTGTCTGTTTCTGTAGTAGCGAACTCTTATTTAGCCATTTAATCCTGTTTGTTTTGGTTATTGCTTATTGATGAAGCTATAAAGTACAGTTGAATGGGCTGGAAATAACATGATTACAAGTATAGTTTTCCATAAAGGTGACATCTGACTGTATGCGTTATGTAAGGGCTGATGTGCACACAGCTAGTCGTTATCTTGAAGTAAACCTACAAGCCTTGTATCTTAAAATGTTTTATTTTGCGATAATGACCGGCAGTATTATTTTATTATTCGGCTACTTATCAAATAAGTAAATGGGCTATTGATTTAAAGTGGAAATTATTGCCATATGTTAAACTAGCATAGCGTGTATATTGTCAGTCATGTACAATACGGTTTAAAAGTCTAATCCCAAAATATTACTACCGAAGAATTAAATCAAATTAAATGCATCAAAAAGGCTGTGTAATTAATAAGCGATGATTCTTTGAGTGTTTCCAGGTGCCTCTCGTATTAAAAAGGTGAATTGGGCAAATTTAAATGTGTTGGTAGTATTCAACTCCTGTGTGTGGTTTTAACCATTTGGAAATTTGCCCCAGTGTTTTAATGCCAGGTAGACCCTCCTTTTGGGAGGGGGGGGGGCGCTAGCTGGTCCCACTCCAAAGCTTGATTGTTAAGTTGCACCTGCGAGAAAGAAAGCAACGGAGAGGAAAATAAAATGTTTAAAGAGTAGCCCATACTGCAGGGGTAGATTTACGGAGGACATTTTCCGTTATGTTGGAAAAGCAGCCGTACCATAAACCAGCCGTGCTATAATCCAGCTGCATCACTGGTGTAGCATGGAGGTGAAGATCCAATTGTGTGAGGAGTCAGTCTTAGCCCTCGGGCCCTGTAATTTTCAAGCTAAGATGGCCAAGATGATAGAAATGTTCTCGGCACAACCTTGTAGCAGATGTTTGCCCTGGTGCGATCTGTATAAATGTCAAATTGAATTCATTGCAAAGACATTAGCCCTGCAGCCAGTGCCCTAGAGAGGCGCTTGTGTGATTAGATGTATTCGGGGCTGGGCACTAATTAAAATGGCTAAAACTGGCGGCCTGCTCACTTGCCAGCAGCTGTCCAAGCTTGATAAAATAGTCTGCTTGTTTTGGTAAATGATGTTGTTTGTGGAAACATCGAAAATGTTGTTAATCTGGCCGTTTTTAGCCTTTTTTATGGTTTAGACTCCCACTCGATAGGCTGTACAAATAAACAGTATAATTTATTACTGTGTGTTTGTGTGCTTGTGTGTGCGTGTTTTTGTGTGTGTGCGTGTATGTGTGGAGATGGAACATAGCATGTGTATTCTGCTCTATTTCTTTATAGGCTTTTCTGGACAAAGCTGTAGCTGTACAACTTGATCTTTTGGATTAGAGAGATCGACCCCCATCAGAAAAGTCTCGCTGCGGCATACATTTGCCTCCGATGGTTAAAAGCGCTTACAGCGGGGAAACACAACTGCTGATTCCTCCGCTTGTGTCTTGTTGACCTGTGAGAGCACGGCTCATTCTTTCTTTTCCAACAGAAAGCGGTAGCGCAGCAGGGATCTGCTGTCTATTTAACATCCTTTTACACTCTGCTCTATCAGCCAAGGCCATTGTAGCACGCATTTTTCTTTCCCGTTTGCCTGATTTAACCACAGGGTTGGGCAATTGTGTTTGAATGGAGGCAGTTTTTGCAGTGTGGTACTTGGCTTTGTTGACTTTGGGGCAAGGTTACAGTAATAGACATCTGCTTTTAATGCCATTTCCTTGGCTGCTCTTAGACTGTGTAACGCAGCATTTGTTTTCACTGTCAATAAGTACCGAAGTTGGTGCAAAAATTGGTCATAAAGAGAGTTTAAATATGCAAAGCTGTCAAAGGAAATCTTACACTAACCGTGAGTGGATTTGACAAACATATTTTTTCAACAGGATGTTAAGTAGAGATGTTTCGTGGTAGTTGAATCATTACCTAGTCATCCACCAACTAGTTGATTAGTAAGAAAGGTATTTTTATTTACTTATTAACTTAATGTACTTTAGATATTTTTGCACCATTGCATTAATTTGCATGCTGATGGCGCAGTGTGCTTTATATGCATGGTAGCATTTTTTTCCTAAAACCTAAGCCTGAGTAATTATAAATAAGTTGCTCAGGACTGATTATTCAGCTTGTTGTTTTAGCTTGTATCGAGTCAGTGTAGAGTAACAAACTCCTTTATCTCTTTTTCCTGCTACTGAGGCTTAAATTTCACACTGCCGTTACCTCCACACATTCCTCCCACCCTGCATGTACACGGTGACAATCGATCCCATGCAACAACTGGAAACTGGAAAACACACAAGCCAACTCAGCTAATTAATGTTTACTGCTGCACATCGCCTGTTTGTACCTAGTGACCAAATGTTCTGCTGTTAGAAACACTGTTTAACCAAGCAAATGCTCTTGAGGATTTCTTCAGGCAGGGTTGATTTGTCCATAGCTATCTTCCTTTTTCTCTTTCTTTCTCTCTCTCTCTTGCTCTCTCTCTCTTGCTCTCTCTCTCTCGCTCGCTCGCTCTCTCTCTCCCTCGCTCGCTCGCTCTCTCTCTCCCTCGCTCGCTCGCTCTCTCTCTCTCTCGCTCGCTCCCTCACGCTCCCTCACTCTTTCTGTCTTCCTTTCTCTCTCCCTCTCTTGCTCTCTCTCTCTTGCTCTCTCTTTCCCTTGCCGCCCTCCCTTGCATTCTCTGCTGCTATGCTTTCCCTGTATTTGCCAACTACAGCCTTAACCGTTTGGCGCGCTGTCAAATCAGGGGCCTTTTGTGGCTTCGTCACAAATCTGCCAGGAAAAACAGAAACCATCTGTTCAAGTCCAGGCCTGAGCGTGGATGAGTGTATAAATACAGGAGTTTAGGCCTCACACCCGTCCTACACGCAGACACACACATGACCAGAAGGTCCAGCTAAGAGTCTGGTTTCTCTCTAATGGTCCAATGCAGTTTTGTCCTAATCAGGGTGGAGAGAGAGGCATAATCTGTAGGAAATTACAGTTTGCTCACGCAGCCATGTAGAAACGAGTTGACGGTTTCTTGAGGCAAAATCGGGATGGAAAAGTGTTTCTCTGTGTCATGATAGGAGGTAAGCCCCTTCCTTGTCAGATAATCCACCCTCCAGAAATATACTGCAGATGGAAGCATTCTAAAATGTCTCATAATTCCAAGCTTACGTTGTCAGTATCTGTGACTCCCTGGCACACACAGTTCTTTTCTGCTTGGAGATTCAGGGCTAATGGAGGAAATTCCACACACACTCGCGGCTTTACGCATTTATCCTGCCTCCAGGGGGACAAGCTATTTGTGAAAATTTATGTGTTTTACTTTTAGAATATTTTTATGCAGTGCAAAAATCTAAGTGGGTACGTTTAGCACTTAAAACGTTAGAAACTCCACGTAGACCAAAGCATACATCATTGTTTGTTTGTTTTTTAATTTGCTTTCTTTTCTCTTTTTATTAGCATAACGTCACTGCATGCTGGTGCGTAAAGAAAACGAGACGAGAAAGAAAGGCTTACATCTTTGGTATATTTCAATATACTCTGTGAAAGTGACATTTCGATGCTCAAAAGGCAGTTGAGCAAAATCGTTGTTTGCTTCCAACAAACCTACCTTGACACACAAGCCCTGTTTTTGTTATTCATACTGTCAGTCTTAACACTTGACTCTAACTCACTGTGTGCATGTTGCTTCACAGGCCTCCACAGCAAATGCGAACTCATGGGACACATTTCCTCCCCCACATGTCATCTTTTATTTTGCTTCACAGTAGGACATCTCCCTATATAAAAGACTAATAGCTGCTTCTGTGCCCGTCCTACATTTCTGTGCGGCACCTAGAGAAATATTGCCTTTTTTATCTGCAGCAAACAAACCAGGAACGTCTTGTCAGAAAGAATGGGCAGCGCTGGAATGGGTGAGGAATGAAGAGCTTGGCGCAGCCCCTCCACGCTTCTAATCAAATCATATTTCCTCCACCATCCTCTCTCCTCAAGCTTGAAAGGGGATATTTCTATAGCTCTCCCTCGTGTGGTTATCGCCTGAAGAAATTTGTCATCATCACAGATGATCCTCTAAAAACATTTCATCACTCTTTTGATCCTCGTTTCCCATTCCTCTACATACTGCATCGACAGATTGCATTAAACATCTCTGTGTTATCGTCGCCCGTGGATGTCGGCTCTTCCTAAACCCTGACACCTGTCTTGATAGCATGCGAACTAAATTACTTTCGAATAGCCACAGTGATTCCTTTCGCGCCGCCGCGTCCTGCGCTATTACGCCGGGCCTGAATGAAATTTTCGCCTGCCTTTCCTGCAGGACGTTAAGAGCTATGAAGTGCTCCAGCAAAACGGTTGAGGGCTAAAATGACCTTTTCTTTTTATCTCCTGTAGCATTAAGTTGAGGTTTCATGCTTCAAAGCTCACATCAAATAGAGAGAGAGAAAATAAAAAGCATTGGGGCAGCAGTGAGGAAGGGAGGGTGTGCTATGGTGAACAGTCATTAGGCTGTGAAGAAAGCCAGCCTGCTGTCCTGCTGAATAGTTTTGATCTGCACATTTCAATTAAATTTCACATCAGGAAGCCTGCCATCCTTTGGCCGGCACCTGCGCCCTGGCCGACCCCGCCAGCAGCCTTTTGCTCTTCGACGTGGGCTTGGGCCCTCCGCCACAACACGTTCCCCTCATCATATCATGTAAATAACCCTCCAGAGCTCAGCTTAATATTATTCTAGAGTTATTGCAAGGAATTTACTTTCTGGCTCTTTTAGATACAAGTAGGGAAAGATCTCGTACTCGTGTACAGTTACCTAACAGCTTTATGTTGCTTTCAGAGAGTGCCAAGAAACAAAGATGGCTGGGATACTTTAAGTTGTGCTCAGGCGATTTGTCAGCCTTGTGTTCCTCATTTGGCAAGCGTTTATACCACCCACAAGTAATTGATGTAATTGCGATAATTGATATTCATTGTATGTGTGTCCATCGGGCCGCTTAAAATAAGAGCTGGTGATTGGTAAATTCCACTCTGATGCATCTGGAAGCATTTAGTCAATTCTATACTTCTACCCAGCAGCCCAAGTGTGCTGTTGTATCTATGTGTGCTTTGTCTTTCACTTTCTTTTATTTTCTCTCCAATGGTTAAATCAGACTATTTAAGTCCCACTATTATTTTCAAGGCTATATGCTGGATTTAAATATTAAGCTCTGAAGCATTAGCTTTGTACGAAGTGCTCTGATGAAAATGATGGTGGTGAATAAGGGGTGGCTGAAGCCCTTAAGATGCTGTAAGTGCCAGACTTATCTTGTGCGTTTGCCCATGTAAGACATGGTAGCTTAGCAGACCGGCCTGGCTTTTATTGCATTTCATTCAGGCTGATTTTATGAAAATGTATTTCATATACCCTTGTATTTAAAATGCATGCATCCAAAACGAATCTATCTGCTTCAATGTAAAATGCACTCATGCAGTGAAATGGTCTGTGAATAGTCTGATAGAATTCAAAGTACATGTTTTCACACTCGCTGCCAAGAATAGTTTGAACTGTTTGCCGTAAGCCGTTAATGTGTTGGGGAGAGCAGTATTTTAATGAGCAATTTATGTCAAGAAAAACAGCTGAACCAAAGAGAGAAAGCAATCAATATGCATTAAAAGACATCCAAGCCCCATTCGGCCCAAGTTTAACAGACCCTGTCAAAGCCCATGACTGTCCTCTTCACTTAGTCTATACACCATTAAAACATTAAAGCATGTTAAAAGCTCTGCCATTGACATGCAGCCCGTCCAATGCAGTGCCATGAAAAAATATCCAAAATCAGGCAAATAATTATGTTGGGCAGTAAATAAAACCTGAGAGGTAGAAACAAGAGAAACCGCTGAAAGAAAAGTGCAGGTTTGTGTCTGTGCTGAACAACAGTTTTAGGGCATGTGTATTATTTTGAGTGCTGCCGGAAAGCGACAGTTAATTTGCACAGGCTGCCTCAGCAAAGCGTCTTCTGATCCATGATTGCATGTGTTAATGTTTCAGTAGGGTATTGATTTCCTGGCTGGCTTTTGTGCACAGGATTTATATGCCTTACTCCCTGGCAAGCGCGCCCTCTGAATGTTTGATTAAAGTTCAATTGACTCTTCTAGCACAGGGGCTTGGAGCCATTTCACTCCCTATTTGTAGCGCCAAAGCTCTCCCTGACATGTTCTTTTGTTTCCATTCAAGCGCCTGCCACCCAGGCAGCCACCAATGTACTGATCCTAATATCCCAGCATTCAGAGAGCTTCACTGCCTAATCCTGGGACAGACACGGCCACAGCACAACAAGACGGCCTGCTGGTAAACCTGGCATGGATTCTTTGTCCAGGATTCTGTGCTCCTGTGCTGAGAGTCGTCTACTTTGTTGCTCGCTTGCTATCTGTCATCAGAATGTAACCAGTTTCATCAACCGGCTCTTGAGGAAACGTTCTTTTTAGTGTGGCCGCCCTTATCAGTTTGACATTTTAGGTCTTTTTATTTGCTTTGTATGACTATCAAAACAAAATATTGTTGATAACGGTTTTGCACAATCGTTCAACAGTTCTGTGTTCAATCTGATAAAGCGTTTGATACCCTAAGTCTGTCAAATTCTTTAAAACTGTTTGTATAAACACAGCTGACTCTGACCGCCCTCATGAGATGTTTTTGTGTTTTCTGTCTCACAGGGAGAGTTGATCACCTTTTACTATTATTGGAAGAAAACCCCAGAGGCTGCCAGCTGCCGAGCCCACCGAAGGCACCGTAGGCAGCCCGTCTTCCGCCGGATCAAGACCCGAACCGCCTCCACTCCCGTCAACACTCCCTCCCGCCCGCCTTCCAGCGAGTTCCGTAAGTGCAATCTGCCTCTTTCCCCCCTGAGAGACAGTGAACAGACGCTGTCACAGCTAAACATGACATCCCTGAAACTCCCAGCACTAATATGGCTTCCCAGGGCATATATCCCCTTCAGTGATTCTTCAGAGTAAACAGCTGAAATCTCGTATCTGATACGAAACAGAGCAGGCTGGAATTGGTCTAATTATATGTACTGTTCTTGTATCCTCAAAGTACCATAGATAATGCATTAATAAGTGTGGTAGGCCTCTGTTATGTTTTACTGATATAGTTGTTTTACAGGCTGTAGTTGAACGATGTTCTGAGCTGCATTAATAACAGTGTTTTCTCTTATGCAGTGGACTTGAGTTCAGCCAGCGAAGATGACTTTGACAGCGAGGACAGTGAACAGGAACTGAAGGGTTACGCCTGCCGCCACTGTTTCACTACCAGTGAGTGCTTGTTTTTTTTAAAGCTCAAAAATATCTGCTTGCTGTTCCAGCACAGCTTTCATAGCTTTCATAATTTTTAGACTAACCCTTACACAAGCTAAGAATAGTGAAAAAACCCTCTAAAAATATTTTCTGATGGCTGACTAAATTTAAAACTCTCAGTAAACGCTATCAGTAAAAAAAGGAAGTGAAAATTGTTTCTAGGCCAAAAGGTTTAGAAGCTGTAAGCCACAAAAAAAGGCAGTTTTGAACTGGCAGTGCTACAGGGTTTGAGTGTGAGATGGTCAGATCGTTTAAGACCCACCCTAATCAGTGTGCCAAATTTATCATGTATCTGTAAGTGAAGCTGTCAAATTCTCAGCCAAAAGAGAATAATTAAACGGATACTAAGAAATACAGAAAGAGCTATGCGTCTTTAGAACTTGTTTGGAGCATTTCCTGTTTTCTGAAGTGTTTTTTCGGCCCATATTTTAACCTGTTACCATATCATGAGACAGATGAAAAGTGTGCTCCCCTCAGAAAGCTCTAATAATCCCCTCTGCAGGCCTGTAATTACTCTCAGTTTGCTCACCCTGTCCTTCCTGTGGCAGATGGACATCAGAGCATGCCATTTCTCATTTGATCCACTCTGACAGTTACTCATTTGTTTTTTGCCTCATTGAATCTCTGATCTGTTGGATGCAGTTGGCATTAATATCAGCCTCGCATCTGATGCGAGTTCAGCTTCAGTATGGTTAAGTTAAAAGTCTTTTGAGTTGGGAGGCCCAGGCTACCCATGCAAACAGTTTGTTACTGTAACGTTCAATAAGCATAACTGCAAACCAAAACTGTTTACAGCTTCCAAGGACTGGCACCACGGGGGTCGCGAAAACATCCTGCTGTGCACAGACTGCCGGATCCATTTTAAGAAGTACGGAGAACTGCCCCCAATTGAGAAACCCGTGGACCCGCCACCGTTTATGTTCAAACCCGTCAAAGAGGAAGACGATGGACTCAGTGGGAAGCATAGCATGAGGACTCGACGGAACCGCGGCTCGGTAAGACCAATACAATTGTCCCTTTATAGTAGTTATTATATATCCTGTATACTAGAGTATTAATTTTGACAGCCAGTTGTAATCAGCCCTGTTTAATGCCTTATTTACATTATTTATATAGTTTGTTTTTTGCACAGTTTGTTACATTTGTTACATCATCTATTTTTCATTTTGGTTCAGATGTCAACGCTACGAAGTGGCCGCAAGAAGCAAACCGCCAGCCCAGATGGCAGAGCCTCACCAACCAATGAGGATCTGCGTTCCAGTGGGCGTACCTCACCCAGCGCAGCCAGCACCTCCAGCACTGACAGCAAGACTGACTCAATGAAGAAACCCAGCAAGGTATGACTCACTGCATCAGGTACACAGGCAATAGAATTTCACACTGAGCATCAGGGGAACTCAAATCTTTCATTTCATCATAACAGAAGATAAAGGAAGAGGCTCCATCGCCTATGAAGAGTGCCAAACGCCAGAGAGAGAAAGGAGCCTCTGACACAGAAGAGTCTGAGAGGGCGAGCGCAAAGAAGTCTAAAACACAGGTGAGGAACACCTGTTCTCTTCAAATAGATTACTGGTTTAGTAGAACCTGTCCTAAGGCTAAAAACTGCCATGACAGTTATAAAAGGCAGCTTGTGTTTAAGTTTATGGAATGCTGTTGACCTAGATACTGTCAGTTAAGTTGCATCTACATTTTCTTTGTATGAAATGCAAAGAAATAATTTTGGTATTGTTTTGTTTTTGCAAAAATATTTGTTAAAAATAGCCACTTCAAGTATTACGATTTATGTATGATTATATATGTGACAAATAAAATTTGAATTTATTAAAACTGCTATTATTAGTAGAATTGTAACTTCAAACTAAGTTATTGTTATCATGGAAATTTAAAACAAGATTGGGAGCAAAAATATTATGACTACAAGGTCGTCTTACTAATTAAAAAAAATAAGTTAACTAATGCTAGTTCCTGGCAGCTCTATTTGACCCGAATGAGCGCAATGAAGACAACAGATGTAATGATTTAGTTTTGCTTGGCGGTTTGCTGTTGTAACTTATCATTACAGAGTTATTTCATATTCTTTATAGCTCAGGGACGATGATTTACAAAGGTTTAATTGTTTTTTGTGTTTGGTTGTGACAGCACTATTTATTCAGTGGTGATTAATGCTATGAAGTAGGGAGTAGTGTTGTGTTTGTTCTGGAAGAACTCTTTAAGTATTAGCCATCAGTAACGGGTGCGGCCAAGTTTATTGACCTTTTCCCTGTCTCCCACAGGAGCTGAGTCGGCCGGACTCGCCCTCAGAGTGTGAAGGAGAAGGCGAGGGAGAGAGCTCAGATGGTCGCAGCGTGAACGATGAGGGCAGCAGTGATCCTAAGGACATTGACCAGGATAACCGCAGCTCCTCTCCTAGCATTCCCAGCCCAAGAGACAATGAAAGTGATTCTGACTCCTCTGCACAGCAGCAGATCCTCCAGGGCCAGCATCCTCCTGTCATCCAATGTCAGACAGGAACTCTTCCCCCAGCCCCACCCCCATCAGCTGCAGCATCCACAGATGCCCCTACACTATCGTCCCAGTCATCCCCCTCCATCCCCCCCACCGCTTCCATGCCACCTCAGCAGATACCTCCAGCAGGTCCACTCAGTCTCATCCAGTCAGGGGTGCAAAGGCTACCCTCACCCCACTCTCCCCTGCAGGGAATGCCTCAGCCCCCACCACCCCCTCAGACTGGCTCTCAGTCCCTGCAGCCTCCACTACACGGCCCCATGCCACCCATGGGCCACCCTTTGCAAGCAGGGCCGTCACACATGCCACACCCTCACGCTTTACCCCCTCAGCCCTTCCCAATGGGTCAGTCTCAGGTGCCCCCTTCACCTCTCTCGAGTCAGGCGCAGGCCTCCTCCCTGTCTCAGCAACAGCGACCTCACACCCCTCCCTCCCAATCTCAGACCTCCTCACAGAGTGGCAGCCAGCCTCCCAGAGAGCAGCCTTTACCGCCAGCACCATTGGCCATGCCCCACATCAAACCTCCACCTACCACACCTATCCCACAGATGCCAAACCCTCAGTCTCACAAGCATTCAACCCACCCTCCATTCCCGCAAATGCCATCCAACCTACCCCCACCGCCAGCCTTAAAGCCCCTCAGCTCCCTATCCACACACCACCCTCCATCTGCCCATCCACCTCCATTGCAGCTCATGTCACAAAACCAGCAGCTGCAACCTCCACCAGTGCAACCTCCAGTGCTCACCCAGTCTCAAAACCTGCCAGCTACAGGAAGTCAGGCTCCTCCCCCAGCTCCTCCTCTTCCTTCCTCCTCTTCTCACTCTGCGCCTTCACAACCTCCCTTCCCTCCTCACCCTTTTATGCCGGGCAACTCGCCAGTCCTCTCGCCCTCCACCGTTCCCTCATCTGTTGGGAGCTCCATGGCGACGCTACAACAGCCTCCTCCATCTTCCATATCCATGCCGCTGCCTGCATCGGTCAGCACGTCCTGCCCAGGACCCTCCACTGTGCCACCTGTACAAATTAAAGAAGAGCCTACAGATGAGACAGAGGAACCAGAAAGTCCTCCACCTCCTCAGAGGAGTCCTTCTCCTCCACCCACCATCGTCAACACTCCCAGTCATGCCAGCCAGTCAGCACGGTACATAATGACACTTTCACTGCTTCTTTAGCGGTTCACCGTTAATCTGTTGAAACTTGCTGTGAAACCAAGGAGACTTCAGAGTTTCTGCATGGCATGCAAAATGCGCTCATTTGAAAGCTGCATTAAAGCATGCAATCGCAATGCAGCTGCCACACAGAACCGTCTCTTCAGCCCATTGCAACTCTGCAGTCATCAGGCGTACATAATAGGGCATAGATTAATGACTGCATCATAGCTGTGAAAGCCCCATCAAAACTAGGCATGTCTTTGTGGAAGTGTTGTGGCCTTGTCTCACACACTTGCAGTGAATAGCAATAAGCTCGCTAATGCACAAACAGAGCAGCTCATAATGGCGCTGGCAATTAAAAAGACTGATCATGTGGCTTTACCGTAGACTGAATAAGAGCACATGCCAGAGGTTATTTATTTGTCACAAAGTAATTGTGTTGCTTTCCAAATGGCTTCAGATTCTGCCTGTGGAAAGTTTTTTTTTAAAGCTCCACCTTATCACTTTTTCAGCAGTCATTTTCAGAATTAAAAATTGGGCAAAATGGCAGTAATTTGTTCTTATTGTCTGGAGATCTGCTTTAATTATGGCCTGTGTTCATTCTCTTTGCAGATTCTACAAGTATCTGGACAGAGGTTACAACACTTGTGCCAGAACAGACTTCTACTTTACACCTCTGGCCTCATCAAAACTGGCTAAGAAAAGGGAGGAGGCTCTGGAGAAAGCCAAGAGGGAGGCCGAGCAGAAAGCACGAGAAGAAAAAGAGAAAGAGAGGGAACGAGAGAAGGAGAGGGAGAGAGAACGGGAGAGAGAAAAGGAAGCTGAGAGAGCCGCTGTAAGTTGATTAATTTTGTCCACTTGATCTGTTGATAATTGCAAGGTCATCTGTTTTTTCTTGCTTCTAAATATCCGCTCTGTCCCTACAGAAAGCATCCAGTTCTTCCCACGAGGGTCGCATGGGAGAACCTCCGATGGCAGGATCGGCTCACATGCGAACGTCCTTCGATCCACCACCCACCACCATCGCCACTGTGCCCCCGTACATCGGCCCCGACACGCCCGCCCTGCGCACACTCAGCGAATACGCCCGGCCCCACGTCATGTCCCCCACAAACCGCAACCATCCCTTCTTTGTTTCGCTCAACCCCACAGACCCTCTCCTGGCCTACCACATGCCTGGTCTGTATAACGCGGACCCCAGCATGCGCGAGCGTGAACTTCGGGAACGAGAGATGCGTGAGAGGGAGATCCGTGAGAGAGAGCTGAGGATGGAGAGAATGAAGCCAGGCTTTGAGGTCAAGCCTCCAGAATTGGACAGTCTTCATCCTTCTGCCAACCCCATGGAGCACTTTGCCCGGCATGGGCCTATTGGTCTCCCTCCCATGGCTGGCCCTCATCCGTTTGCCTCCTTCCACCCGGGCCTAAACCCGCTGGAGAGAGAGCGGCTGGCATTGACTGGGCCACAGTTACGGCCTGAGATGACCTACCCAGAGCGTCTGGCGGAGAGACTGCATGCTGAGAGAATGGCTTCTGTGGCTAACGACCACATACAGCGACTGCAGATGTACAACGTGACGCCACACCACCATCAACACTCGCACATCCATTCACACCTGCATCTGCACCAGCAGGATCCATTGCACCAAGGTGAGGGAATTTTCTCTCTATATGTCTTACAGTTACAGTTCTTGGGCCCACATAGAATCCACACACACTGCGTGTCTATCATTCACAGAGTTTATACATACACAACACATTTGTTTAGGTATGTATAAACAGGTTTGTAATGCGTGAATTTGACATGTTTGTTCTTTTTAGTATTTTGGCTTATGTAATTGATTTCTTTACCTACTGCTCATTTAATTTTAGCATGTTTAAATGCACTCTGAATTCTGAATCTTATTAATTCGTTTGCAAAAAATGTGTGTGTGAAAACAACCACAGATTCCATCTGGGCCTTCTTATTTCTGTTTAAAAAATAAATATGACAATTTGTTTATTAATTATTAAGCTTGATGTTCATTTTGAATGTCAGTGCTCTCAGTAATAAATGTATGTGTTTGTATTGAATGTTGACTGTGTGCCTTTACAAAAAAACTGCTGACACGGAGTAGGTGGTGGTGAATGTCTTGTGTGTCCTCCAGGTTCTGGGGCACATCCGCTTGTAGACCCGCTGGCTGCTGGACCGCACCTCGCCCGGTTCCCGTACCCGCCTGGAGCCATCCCCAACCCCCTGCTCGGACAGCCCCCACATGAACATGAGATGTTGCGGCACCCTGTGTTCGGTAAGCCCGCAAACTTTACATGCACAAACACATACGACTAATACCTGTAGCCTCATTATAAGCACTTGGTTCAGGCATTAACAGATCTGACTTCCTGTATTGTGTTGTTTGATAGGTGCTCCATACCCCAGAGATCTGCCAGGGGGGCTGCCACCACCCATGTCAGCAGCACATCAGTTGCAGGCCATGCACGCGCAGTCTGCAGAGTTGCAGAGGTTGGCCATGGAGCAGCAATGGCTACACGGTCACCACCACATGCATGGGGGTCCTCTGCCAGGCCAGGAGGACTATTACAGGTCAGTCTGCGTTACATGGTCACAATGTTATTGATCTATGTTATGATTTATTTAAGGGGTTTTAAATACTGTTTCCTCTGTTCCATTCCAGTCGGTTGAAGAAAGAGAGTGACAAGCAGCTGTGATCCACCACAGCCCCCCAGAGATCAGCAGGACGCAGGAGGTCATAGCAGAACAGTCACATGCAGGAACTCACATGTCCTTGGAACAATTTCAGTTCAACAGTGACGAGGATTGTCCGAGGAACCTTTTCTGTTGTCAGCTTTCTTCACTCTAATGGACTTTTTGTTAAGACATTGACTTTTTCGGGACGGGAGGGGGGTTGTATATTGTTCAAGTAGTGACAGCGTCCACAAGACGGATTGTGACTTCCCTGCATGAACACACTCTGAGAAGCTTCCCTGATGTTTTCGTAGGTGCTAGAATACAAGATACTTTGTCACTGTGCTAATCTTGGGGGGAAAAAAGGAACAGAACAGTTATGCCATTATATCTGAAAAGTGCTCTCTTAAATTCAATGTTTATTTTAATACATTGTAGGAAGTTTTCATAATGTTAAGAGAAGCTGCAGCATGGCGTTTTTTTTGAGTCTGTAAATAGTATATAAATATATATACACATATAATTATTACTATTATTATTATAATTATTATTAGGTGTGGATCCCTAACCAAGTTGTTAGACCTCCGGTATATCATCCCTTGTTTCAGAGAGGAAGGAGGTTAGACTGTTAGAGCAGGTAACCATGTCAGATGGTTCGGTCCATTAAACTGAGATGCTGAGAGAATGGTACCGGATTTATATCCAAACACCTCTAATGGTCAATGCTCAGACGAAGCCTTTTAAATTTTTGTTTGTTAGATTTTTTTGTTTCGTATACTGACAGTCTGTAACACAAACATTGATGACATCATCACTATTTTTTTCTTTGGTGGCTGAAGGTTTGAAACACTTGAACAGTAGGTGACGTTTTGGAGTAGAGTAGCCTTGATCTTTCAGAAAGAAAAATATTGCACTGAATAACCTCAAAAATGTTTTTAAACTGTAATTGGCTTTTATATGTCAGTGAACGGGTGTTTTAAAGCCTGTTTTTATTTCAAATTTTTGTGTACCAACGTGAAAGTATTCAGTTTTTACAACCGTTAAATTGAAAATTGAACTGGGTTCGCAATTCTAGGTCCACGTTGATCTTACTGTTTTAAATGACATTATAACATGTTGGTGCACATTTCTCTGTTTTGTCTGGTTTCACACATTGAACTATTGTTAAAGGGTGCTGGTAAAGAGAGCAATGCCCCCCCCCCCTCTCCACGCGAACTCCTCTTTGCAAGCTGCTCACACAATCATTTTCCAGATCTACTGTACAAATTCATGAAACCATTCTCACTGTGAAGCCTGGAGAAAAATGGCGGCCGAGACGCGTAGAGCTTGGATCTGAGTCTCTGTACATGTAGTGCTAGTACAGTAGTGGAGATGACCATCTGTGCTTCTCTTTGCATTCCTGAGACTGCATTACCCATGATGCATGATGCCTCCTTAGTTTATCTTCATCACGTTGAGGCTGTTCGATAGCAATCGTTGACTGTTACAGGCAGTATTTGGTTTTTTTTGTTTTTCAGATTCATCACAATAAATGTTTGTAATTTCAGTTTTATAAATGATAAACATTTATTTTTTACCTCCTGCGAGATTATTGCTGGAATTTGGGGTTTTTTGAAGCGTACAGTTCAAAGTACAGCAGAAGTTCACAGTGTAGTTTTATTTTGTTCCTTTTGGTTTTTAAAAAGCCATTTTGCATCCTTAAAAGAGCATGTATAGAACCCTGAAGATATTTTAGCAGTATAAGCCCAAACTTGATCATAACTTTCTGTAATTGGACTGTCATCTATCTTTTACCGTCTCAATGTATACAGCATTTTCTTTTGTTTTAAACATTTTCTCCTTTTGTCCCTCTTTTGTGTCTTAAACCTTTGATGTTGAGTGTTGTCAATGGTTTAGCTTCTTGTTTCAAAGCGGCAATAGCAGAATGTACATTCTGACTGCTAAGATTTATATATACTGGTATCTTGAAGCTTATTGTATATATTAGTAGTCGCCATGGGATGACACAGTGTAAACAAAAAGTAGAGATAAATAAGGCAAATTGTGAGTCCTGTGTTCTCCCCCATTTGAGTATTTTGTAATTTTTTTGAAAAATTTGTGGAATTAAAATAAAACTAAGTTACACACCACATGGAAACATGATTTCTAGTTGATATCACTTTTTTGTTATATGACATGGCAAGTAAATGTTCATGCTGACAAAAACGTTTGGTGCAAGTCTTTTTCTTCTGTCTTTGCATTGGATTAAATCACACTTACAAATTTATAAGAGATTCATACGAGTGATTGTAAAGATTTATACTCGTAATAACATCAGCGTACTGTGTTGACCATATCAATGCCTGCACTTACACAGCTCTAAGGCAATACTGTTTTCCATTTTACAAGCACAAATCATTCTTGGAAATGGGCTCGTAAAGTGAATTGCCACAGAAGGTCCACAAGTAACAGTAAATGGAAGAACATAAAAAAATTCTCATTTTGCACGTAATGTCTTATTTCGCAGCTCATTAACCCATAAAAAATCAAAAAACACACAAAGTGAATAACTGAATTTCAAAATACTTTTACACCTACACTTTTAAATACATGTAATTTACGAATACACTTGCTCTACCTTATAAATTCCCAGATGAAAGGGTGTTTGTGTGTATGTGTATATCTCTCTAAACAAAAACACACACACACACAAAGTTAATAAATACATGTGCCCAAAACTCCCTGTATATCAAAATAAGCCAAGGATATCAATCAACTGTGATCTCACTCAGGATACTGATAAATGTAATTATTCAGTCATACTTCACACCACCCAGTAAATTGCATCATTATACCGTGTTGCTTCAGTGAGGACATTAAATATGTAATGAACAATGATTACAGTAATTATGCTTGTGGTTAGGTTCTTTAATCCTGCTGTACAGTACAGTCTACAGTGCAGCCTTTCTAGAATGCAGCCAGATGCCTGATGTGTATATGCCTGCACATGCCTCATCCAGTTAAACTCTTAGGCCTAACTTAATTCAGAATTTAAAATTATTATATTATTATATATATATATATATAGTGTTTATATGTGTGTGTATATATATATACACTATATATATTAAATATATATAGTGTATATATGTATGTATGTATACACACATACATATTTATATATATACACACTATATATATTTAATATGACTATACATAACACTAAAAACACAAAGACGTTTCTCTTGAAAGAAGCCATCTTAAAGGAGACAGTAATGATTTCTGCTCTCTCCCTGTGGTTGCGTCTCACATGTGGCTGGTGTTCTCTGTTGAGGCCAGTGTGCAGTCAGTGTGCAGTATTATTAGGCAGCTGTTGTTGTACGTCTCAGTGGTGTAAGTCTCTGTGTGCGGACAGCAGGACTGCTCCCTCCTGTTTAATGATATCCTACTCTTGCATTCCTGTCATAACAGATCTCTATTCCCTTGTCTGCTCCACGGGGCTACATTCACATTTGGCCAGCCCTGTGCATTCCACACCCACTCTACGCCAGCCTTGCTCTCTCTCTCTCTCTCTCCACACCCTCCCCCTTTCTTCTCATGATCATCTTTTTTTCTGACGCTCTCTGTCTCTTTGCTGGATTACATTGTTATCCTTTGAGATATATGAAATCTCCATTTCACACTTATCCTCTCTGGCAGCTGTCCACAGTCTGAAATATTTGCTTTGTGATAGTGTTGGTAATAACTTAAGCTTCTTTGGGCCACCTACAGTCTCTCAAATGTACATTGTGATCTTATGTGTATTAGTATAATGATTAATTTTTGTATCTGTTGCGTTAGGAGTAAAACATCACAGTAATATAAATGTAATGTTTCACTGCATTATTAAGCAGATTTAAATGTTGGTATTGGGCATCTCAGTACCACGTCACATCACTTAAATTAAACCTTTTAAAAATCTCTCTGCTTTGTTTTTTAGGTGTTAAACTTTTTTAATAATTATTAAGTGAACCCTCAATTACCTATTTACCACATTTAAAGCAAATGTGTGCTTATTTTTTCAGTACCAAAAAGTCAGTAAATATCTGCCTAAAACACTGAAGTGGGCTGAACATCTTGAGATGAACAGTGACACAGCAGGAATATGGAAACACACTCTACATGTTAAGAAAACTCAGATGTTAAGTCTATAGTTTTAAGACGTTGGTCTGTGGATGCCCAGAGGGCTTTGGGTATAACCACATGCAGCAACTAGATGCTTTCTGGAGCTATAGAAACAGGGAGAGTTCTGACCTTGTGTGTAATGAGCGCCCTGTGATAGATCGCCATGCCATTGCGCTCACTCGCCTCTCTGTGGGGCTGTCCGATTTCCCAGACACAGATAGATTGTTCTTTGTTTTTCCTCGCACCTCCAAAGTGCAATTAATCTTCTCTGAGTCCATCTTCATGCCTAACTCCAGCATAGCAGACACCTTTCGGGCCGGTAGGTGATAAACTCATACAGCAGGGGTAAATGCAGGAGGCCTGCTTCAATATCAGAAAGATGATGTTAAAATGCGGTGCTCTATTGACTTGTTTCACCTTGTATTTTGAAAAATAGTTCAGTGTGATATGTATCATTGCATCTGCTTTCAGACACAATTTTGGTTTTAAAATATCTTAAAACTACAGTTTTACCAACCATAATTTTGCATGGCAGATAATTAGAGATGGGGCAGTTTTTAGGCCACTGTAAACAAAAGCATTGTTTCAAAATTTATACCTCAGCAATTGCTCAGGCCAGCTTCATAAATTACTGAATGTAGTCAGTTACAGCATACAGTAAACTTGAATTGAATTGGCCAATATCATTTGCATTTATATTGTCTTCAGTATGTGAAATGAATTTGTAAACAAACACTAAATCCAACCTGCAGAACAGCTTTTTTTAAAAGCCTTCTGTTAAAATACTTTATTCTTTCTCAGCTTAATGTGCTAAGACAACTGTAAGACACAGGTAGGTTGATTTCCCTGAAGAGTGTGGCAGACACTATGGCTCAATAGTATTTTCAACCTGTTTTTCCTAGTGGCTCAACAAGGAGGTCTGGAAAAAACTATCCATTAGTATTTCTATTTATCTTGATGGCAGTTGCTTGGCTGACTCGGGACCCCCTGGATTTATGTGATTTAAACTGTGCCGGTTTTACTCATGGGCCTCAGTTTCGCATAGAGCTTTTATTGAGTTGTTAAATGTCATGTGACTAATTGCTCTGAAGCTGCTGGAAAAGGATGTCAGGACAACACTGACTGGCTGATGATGCTACCAAAACAACACACACAGCCCCGGTATCTACCAGCAGGGCTAACTGGGCTATGCTAGTAGCTATGCCTTGGCTATGCTCAGGATATGTTGTATACTTGCTACAGAGCAAAATTCAGTCATAAAAATCTGAATATCATGAAGGTCTGTTTGTGCACATTATGAATTATTGTACTGTATGATCATATAATTATCTTGGGCTGTTTCAAAATATCTGTTTCTATTTTTTCCATTTTGATATGTTTTGCAAACCGTGACTGATGAAACTTCATTTTGTAATACTTGGAGAAAATATATCTTCAGTTACTTGGGGAACAAAATTGTTGCAATGTCACTTGCTGGCCACAGATGTGTGCTGGCCAGTGAGTGATGATCAGCAAATGATGAACACAAACACACATTTCCAACGCAACCATTTTTATATGCAGTATCTCTGTTCACATACTAAAGCTCTGAGCTTCATTTTCTGAGAAACATCAACCTAATCGGCACATTTCAAAGAAGATGCCTTTGGCAAGCAATCTCACTCCACACTCTTCCACAAATGTTACTATTATGCGATATCAGCTACTAACACTTAATACTTCAAGTGCCTTCTAATGGAAAAGAGTATTTCGGTTTAATAAGTACATCCTAGGATTACAGATGGCAACACTGCAGAGATCAGATGCTGTGTTTAATCCTGGAGATGAGGGGATCTGCGGCCCGCAGTACAGAAAACCCCTGTGAGATTTGGGAGTCAAATCTCAACAGCCTACTGAGTAAAGAGGGAGGGTGGCAGAGAGGAAACGTCTGCTTTGATATGAACGCTGAGCTGTGCTCTCCATGTAGGAAATGTTATTTATGAGTGAGGGGGATTCAGATTTAAAATCCATCCAAGGATAGGTTGGCTGTCGTGTGGAGTCTAGTAATAAGAAATATCAATAACATTATAATCGCTTATCAGGATAATCTGCATTAAAGTCCTTTTCAACCCTTACGAAAATGTAACGGGGGTTTATTATACTTAAACTAACCGCGAGCGGAAATGGTGCAGATTCGTATTTTATAGTTTATAGAGTTGCACTCAGGAATATCTTTATTACCTGACAGATATAATGTCACGATATGACAACCTTTGAGCCTGTAAAAAAGCGCAGCCGCTGAATCGCTTCCGCCCGTCACTCATTTTGCGCGTTCACAGCGCCACATAATAAGCGCAAGACGAGCGCGTGATCGCCGAAGCGCATCGTTCGAGTTAAGCGTCAAACATATTCCGCTTCATAAGCTGTTTAATTATGTCATGCAAGAAATTGCTGCTGTTGTTTTTGACAAGTTTAATCAGTTTAATCGATATATGCTTTTAGTTAATTAATGCCACGATGACAGTTTAAAACAAGACACAGTTTGATTTAATTTCAGAATGCACACTTTATAAGTTACTATATAATATGTCTTTATAATATAATATATAATATGATACAATATGCTTTTATTAACCAGGTGTTGACGGACCTTTACACTATCCCACTCAATGCAGAATTTGACGTTAAACGTAAACGCCTTTCCTTCGCAGTGATTGGTTAATCAAGCCTTCATTTACATACGGCTGAGCGTTCATGACGCAGTCCTTCGCTACGCTCAGTCCCACAATCCCACAATGCCTTGCGCGAAAATGGATAACAAACGACCCTATAAAACAGTGGATGGTGAAACATAGTAAGGTACTGTACGGCGTTGGAAACACCTATATTGAGATTTACGCTGGAGACGTGTATAAAGCCTTTCCCCTATGAAACGTTTTATATGCTAAAAGTGTAGTTACTATGTTTTTGGTGGATTGTTTACCATTTTATGGGGGGACTATTAACTATGGTTACTTTGTGGTTTAACACATTGATTTATCTATATTAACAAACTGTGGGTGTATTTGGAAGTTATACATACATATAGCAATACAGTGATCTTGAAGAGATATAAATTATCCATATGTTTTCATGCAACAGCTTGTTAGTAAGATTGTCACAAAGTCTTAGTAAACGTAGCGCCCTCTGGACGCCGCTATAAGAGCAACATCATGTCATGTGTAAACGTTGATCTCTTCCTGTGTAAAGCGCTCAGCGTCTGACGGGAACGTAAACCGACAGTTCTTTTGTCCGAGCAAATACATTCCCCCATCTGACAGAAAGCATAACAAAACACAGCAGCGATGTTACATGGATAATGTAGAAAAACGTGCAAATGTTGCGGTTTATGCCCTTTAAAATGTAAGAACAAAATCCTTCCCGTGATCTTTGTAACTGTCGCTCCTGTTTAACATCTTGTCGAGTGTGATTTCAAGCGTTTAGACGCGTCAGACTATGTTGAAAATGAGCAATGGATGCCCTCTAGCGGATGATAAGACACATGGCAGATAATGCGTTGAGTGATTTTTGTCCAGTGGTACGATGGTGATGATTGAAGGTTCGTTTTTAATGGCCACGAACTAGCAAAGTAGCATTAATACTCATAGCACGTTAGTATTTTAATACGCT
>JBAJNP010001655.1:0-24758 GCA_036877545.1 Yasuhikotakia modesta
CGGCAGGTTCACACTGAAGCAGATTAAGAAAGCGCCTCACAATGAGAGCGCCTGGAACTATTTAAAGGGGTGAGTGAGAGTTTCTCTGGAGAACCAGCAGATGTCTCCCTGTATCAGCTGTTGGGAGAAGATTTAGCTCTTTGTATATGTTAGTTCAGCAGCTTTTACGCATGTAACAGCCTGACCTTAATAATTCAGATAAACATAATATAGAATTAATTCTATATATTATTCTATTATAAAAACTGTTGTTTTTGTTAGTTTCGTTTCCTGAGCATCTCAGATTACAGATGTATGTGTACAGGAGTTTATTTAGACATGCCATATAAAGTTTGGACCCACTTTACTTTTTTATTTAAAAAGGGAATTAAGCCAAATTTGATTTAGGCTTTAAACAATGTACACAAACACAATATGTGCCAACATTTAAATTAGCAAAATTAAAATGTGATTTTGTAAATGGATGCGTTGGATCAGTTAGTGAAGGAGAAGCCAACAAGTAACTAATATCTAAAAAATCTATCCCAGAATGCACCTGGTGAAGATAGCTGAGAGAGTAAGGCTGTGATTGGCTGCTTTAAAGCTAGACGTTCAACAATTTCTCGGTTACTATATAATTTCTGTGCTTGTATTTGTGTCATTTCATTAAATGAATGCCTTTACTTAGCATGCTGTCAACATTTATTTGCATATGCTAATATCACATAATTAGCATAATTAAGCAGAAATGAATCCACAGGATTCTGCAGGACAGAGGGCTGTCCTCGTACCCGGGACTTCTGCAGCAGGTGACAGATCTTCAGGAGTCGTGCGGTTCCTCGTACCTCACAGCCTTCCTGGTGGATCTCTATGAAGATGCTCTGGAGAGCAAAAACTCCAGCTACAGTCAGCTGGAGACACTCAACAAAGCCCTGGAGGTGAGACACACGCACACACACACATATGCACTCGCACACACACTTCTGCCTCAGTAACAGTTCAGTGTGTTCATTAAGAAATCATCAAAGCATATTCATAAGGGGAAACTACTTTTTTTCATACTTTGCAAATCTTACATAATGTTCCCCTGTGAGAACGTTTTAAAATGTAGAACACTGTCAGATATGATTCATTACTTTGACGTGTAGCATTTTCTTATAAGTGCTTTTGTCTGATTGTTTAGTGTTCATCTGCATGTTTTATCTTTTGACGTTTGTTGTGGAATTGTGGACCCGTTTAGCTGAAAGCCCTAGTCTTTAAATATTAACTCCACACAATAGATGTTCATTAATAAATGATTTGTAATTCGATAGCAATAAACAAAATGGATATAAAACATTACAAAGTTGCTTCCATTCAGATCCGCATGAAAACAGAAAATGAGGCCAGGAAAGTTGAGCATGTCTCGTGAGTATTTCCTGTGACAGACTCTGTTTTCCTCTCCGTGTCTAAACAGACGTGTGAATGTTGTGTCTGCTGAGGTTAATGAGATTTCTGCAGTGTGGGATTCTCTTCCTGTGTTGCCACGACGATGGAGTAGAAAATGATTTTGTGTTTTGAAATTGAGGCCATGTGTTCAGACGCAGTCAGATTCACATACATATGGAGATGAGAATGAAAAGCTTTCAGGGACAAAATTTTTTCAGCTGCTGGATGCCTGATGTGAAAAATGAGTTTTCCTGGAGCTTCTGGAAGACAGAATCCTCACGATTCTAGAACCAGATGTGTTCCAGACGTGGAACCCTAGGAACTAAAGTTTATCATAAATTAAAGTTTTACCAGGGAAGTTTTTGTGCTCCTGCAAAAATTCTTCAAGATTCCAGAAATGTTCTCTTGAGTAGAATCTTCACAATCCTTAACGGATTCCAAAGAGGTTCTGCATGTTTCTGACATGTTTTGAGGAAATCTTCAGCGTGTTGAGCAGCAGAACTCTGCTGACCTTTCTGTGAAGCTGTGAAGTGCAGAATATTGATGAATGGAACCAGCAGAGGTTCTTTCATACGGTCTGAACGGTTTGTAGCGCTGCTCAGAGCTCAGATCGCCCTCACCGCTGAACATCTCTCTCTCTTCACCTGGAAAATGTCACGGCTGCGTTTAGACTCGGTGCGGTCGACACTGTCTATGTTCACGTGATGTCAGATTTGCAGCGCTCTCCTTTTTCAGAACCCGTTGAGGCTAGATTTAGATTTGCCTGATTAAGTTTGTTTTGTCTCCCACTCACTTGCTTTATTTTTTTCGTTTAGCTTTGTAAGTTGCTTGCGGAGGAGAGAGACACCATTAGACGGGAATACTGGAATTACGTCGCCCGCTCTCTTCAGAACACGTATGGCTCTGATGACGCCGCCCCCTGCTCTTCCAACCCGCCCCTTTCCTCGTCCCATCAGAGCAGCGAGGAACCCAGTGAGCCCTGAGCTCAGGCGCCGCAAGAACTTAGACAATGAGCTGAGAGGATTCATGTGTGTATGACTGTGTTTGAATTAGACCCGGCTGTTCTGTATGTGTTTAAGCCTTACACTCATAATGACAAACTCTAACTTTCAGAATTAACTGTACACTTAAGTAATGAAGAATGAAAATAAACTGTAAAGTTAATTGTCATCTTAAGTTTATCGTATGCTTCATTCAGAAAGTCTACTGGCCTGTTTATCAAACACTTCTCATCCTGTTACTGTACACACATGTTTGTATGTCGAGAAATAATAATTAATGCCAAAGTATTTTTTGTTCTGCATTTCCTGTTTGGTAGAGATGAAAAGAAAATCTGGTTTTGATGTTTGCAGACGCTGCCTGAGATTTGGAATCGACTCTGCCAACTGTTCATTAACATTTAAAAAGACAAAAATGGTTTCAGATCAGAGTAAAACGTCAGTAATTGCAGCTTACAAACATAATAACTAACATGATGTCTTAAGCTTTTGAAATAAGTAGGTTTTACATCTACAAACGCGTTTAATCACAGATGCAGGATAAAACTGCTTCAGGCAGAAGTTGTGGATCTGAACACACCAGCGATTCATTAACAGGATGAGAGGAGAAGTTTAAGACCTCTGCAACGCTTCACAGGCTATGAGTGATATTCAGTATTTTCAGTTGTTATTAAAATGATTCGGTGGCAGTGATGCTTGTGTCCCAAGAAACGGATCATGATTTTAGAGCTCAGATTCTGGATTTAATATTAATGCATTACATCTACTATTAATAATTAATATTAATACATTACATCTGGCAGGCGCTTTTATCCGCACACACGCGTTACTCTTGTGTAAATCATTGCATTCAACAATTTACATGTTTTGTAATGCAGATTTCTTTAATGGAGTCTGTTGTTTTTTTAGGATACATGTTTATTGCTTTTCTAGACCTGTGCAGGTATTAGAGTAACTTTGTTAAGCTGTTACTGAGTGTTTTTGTAACTAACATGCGCTGGAGTTACCCTGCAGTCTGGTTGAAGTAAAGGGGGTATTTCTCCTGCTTCAAGGGCACTTGTCTGAAGAGACGCCCGGCGTGGACTGAAGGGTTTATGGTTGAGCTGTTGGCAGTGAGACACTTGCTGTAACATTCGACTGAATCAGCAGATATCTGCTGTAAGGACTCTCTGCTCACAACAGATCAGCCCAGAGTGTATCATGGTGCTAACAGGTACAAGTCACTCCATGCTAGCATTTCCAAACACGTTTCATGCTACTTTTTGCTTGTTGCATTTTATCAAGGCTTGTAGTTTAATAAACGAAATACTTGACTGGATTCTCCTGAATTGAATCTGCTCATTGCTAAGTGAATACTGTGAGTTTGGATTTAAACAAACCTTTAACTTAATAACTGACATGTTGTGAATGTTCAGATAAAAGATATTATAATGTAATTATAATAAATGTAATTATTTTAGATGGTAAATACAAGCAAACAACTCCCAGTTATATCTGGTGACCAGTTAACTTAGTTACCCAGGTAAGTGTTTAGCTGTAATCATTTTCCTAACTTAAGAAGTTTCTTGGTGGCCTTATTTGACCTTGGCTGGTAAAATATCACCCCAGCAAATGCATAGCAACTCCTTGGCAACCACCCACAGCACTCTAGCGATGTGGCAGCAGTTTTGCATGCACATGCATTTTTGCCCGACCTCTTTCAGAAATTGTCAGATCTTGTTCTAACAGAGACGTCTGTACTGGCACAAGGTTGTTAATTAGCATTAAACAGGTTAGCAAACACACTAACGTGTATAAAACTGAATGCTAGTTTACAGCCTCTTTTTTTGTGAGAGTCTGAGGCAATGAAATCAGACAGTAAACTTTAAAGAGCTTCAATGAAAGATCTTTAGTCTTGTACTGATTTATTTGACTGGCATCAGTTTAGTCACTGAATTGATGTGGTAACTTTGTTCCCTTGTGGTCAGATATAAAAATTATCATTCAGAAACGGATTTTCTAAAGCGAGTCGAGGCACAGATAAGATTTGAGTTTTATTTGCTGCAGTTATTGATCAATGTCATAAAAAATAGGCAGAGTTTAAGTCAACATGAGGTGAAATTCACATCTCATTTTACTCATGTAAACTCACATATTTCCAGCTATCAGCTATTGATGCTGTTGTGAGAAATGGGTATTTCAAACTAAATAAGGCCAGAATTTTATTTAAAAAATTAACTTTTAATTAAAAACACAGTTGTTTACGGTGTAGCTCTGTTTCAAAGCTGTTTAACATATCATGAAATAAACAGAAAACAGCAAAACTGAAAGTGAGTTTGCAGCGGATGAAGACTTCCCTCTGAAACCATTTGTCTAGTAATATGTAACCAACAGTTAACCAAATCATTTTAAAAGGGTTAATTGTAAAGAAGGATTATAATGTTGTTTTATTTGTGGTGTATTTTGCCTTGATGAGTTATTAAAATATGAAAGTAAACAGAACGTATTTTGATTTCATGTCGACCTTAAACTCACTGCCAACAATTTGTAAAATCCATTTTCACAGGAGTCTCAGTGCTGCACAGACCCTCACAAAAAATAAAATGGTCAAATCGGTTCTGCTTTACCAAGAATGTGTTTCGCCCGGAGCTCTGCAGCCCAATTGAGATGCTCTGTGGTTTGAGAGGAGATGATTGTATCTCATTTCCAGCCGCAGTTGGGCTCTGAACATCGACCAGCGCGGAAGAAAACAATGCCTTCAAATGGTGCGGCGAGAGAGAGAGAGAGGAAGAGGAAGAGAGAGCTGTGGAATACAGAACAGCAAAGAACTCTGCCTAAAACTCACAGAAAGGTAAATTTCCTTTGAACTTTGTAAATTCATTCATCACCTTTCAGCTACTTTGTTTTAAAACAGCGTCATGTCAGACACAGGCCCTGGATTTGAAGTGTCGCTGAATCCAGCGACAGATTGCAGTTTCCCGATCACTCCAGGCCTGTTTCTGATAAATAAGCTTCTATTACAGGGGATGAAAACCTCGGTTGAGCAAGACTGAATGCAATGAGATCTAATACATCAGCCCAGCGGCTCCCGGCAGGCCTTTATCAGAGGAGGGACGTGATCGCTGGAACACTGAGCTTTAATAAAGAGCAAATCCGCATTAATCTCGTCACTTCAGACCCGGTGATTTCAGAACTAACTTTATACTGTAAATCCATTGTTTGTAAGGAGCCCGACACCAGGATGAGGTTTCAGTTGTTTGTGTTTCAACCTTTGCAGCTGAATTTCATAGAGTTTCATAATCCAGCAATACAATACAAACAGCACAGAGCCCAGCTAACAGTGTTAGTTTGTATGATCATTTCTCCAATGTTTCCATTAAGTATTTTTTTATTTTTAAACACCCAGTTTTTTTTATTATTATTGTTATTGATCATGAAACACAACTATAACATTTGAAATATAGCATATAAAAATGTTGTATTACTGTAGGAACTTTCTTGTAACTGTAAGAGAACTTGTATTTAACATTCTGAGAACGTTTTCTGTTAGCAGTTTGAATGGAGGATAGAAATATCTCATCCACTCTTTTTAAAGAAATCCTGGGAGAAATGCCCGATACGTGACCCTAAATGAGGCAGAACTCGTCAAAAACGCCTCGTGCTGTTCTGTGTGTGAATAACATCCATCCATTATTAATCTCAGCCTGCGCAGAGACCCGCAGCCCCACACAAACATCACCGGCGGGCCGGAGCGCTCATCGGCTGACCCGCATCTCCTCACAGGTGTGGAGTTTACATGCAGCCTCATCTTTCCTCGGTTCCGTGAAACGTTTACGCACACGAGGAACGGCGCTTGTTTTGCGTTCCTCCTCCTCGCGTTAAACTTGGAAACTTGGCAGAGATGCTGGTTGCTAGGCGACACCGGGGTAAAAGTTGTTTCACGAGGCGTTCATTATGATGCTGCGTGTGGATGAGCTCTCCAGCGACAAAATGCCTCTCCGGCGTGTCGGTGGGCAGGTCAACCTTTATCTCATGTGTCTGGATGTGATAAAACAGCGTGAAACCGGTGGTGTGAGCCACTAATTCAGTTCTGTTAATGTTCCGTCACACCGCCGAACCAAACGTCTGTGGTTCTGTCGTGAATGAGTTCATGGTGGAGATGTAAAAGTGGGTTTGTGTCGTGGTTCCTGGCTGAAGGTAAATCTCCACTTACACTCGTTTTTTGCTCTACAAAATTTTTGGGTTTAGCAATGTGTTCTTCAGAGATTAGAAAAGTGTGTGATGTTGTATTATATTGAGTTACCCAAAAAGTCAAAAGGTATTTGGACAATGTTGGTTTGTTACATAACAGCGTGTAAATTGTGTTTATTTAGAGGAAACTCAGGGGCATGATAAACATTTATTTTAAACTGATACATATAGGCCCAGTTTCACACACAAGTCTTCAAAACAATATAAATATACTACTCTTATTTTATGTAGTGTTTGTTATAAAGATTATTTGTGCATGTTGTTTAATTAATGGACACTTCTAATCAAAGTCTGAAAATGTAATAAAAATGTAATGGTAAAGGATGAGTGAGATTAACATTAAATATCTTTCGTGTTTCAGGAAAGACGTCTGATGAGTCTTTTTAAGACATTCAGTGTAAGAAAAAGCTGATATTTTGCATTCAGAATATAATATCTCAGATTTATTTTCATTGGAGTCTAGCCTCTAATATTAATTTTTAATATTAATAAGCTAATATCTTTCTTCCTCCAGGCTGCGGTCTGTCACATGCCACTGTAATATTTCTCCAAACAGTTAATCAATATAAAACACACTCTGCTTTAATGTCGTGTGACCTGTTAGATGTGTTGCTGTCAGAACCGATGAGAACGTCACGGAGAGAAGCGGTCGGTTCCACGGCTCTAAAGAAAGCAAACATGTACGTAACGTCTATAGTCTCCAGCGGATAAATGTACTCACGGTGAGACGATGTCATGCGTATACAAACAAGCTTTTTAAAGAGAAGCGTCGCTGTTATTGTTGCAGGACCTCCCTGCTGTACAGCTATAAACCCCCAAAGCTTAGAAAACTTACTTACGCTTGTTGAAAATGTTTTGTTCCCAGTGAGGTTTGCGGTTGTCTGCTGGGCCAGATAAGTGTGTTTGCTCACTGCTGGTGTGAATGGTGAGAGCGCTGCTGTTGTACAGTTAGTTGGCTCCAGTTTCCTCTTTGATTCTCCCAGGATTTCTGAAAGCAGCTGGGCCGCCACATGCGGATGAGCGTGTTCTGCAGAAACACAGACCGGATCCATCTCTCATCTCACAGAAGTCAACGCTCTCTGTTTGTCTCTGCCTGCAGGCCTGTTTTCTTTATTTATCAGGTAAGAATTCCTCCATTAATCTAGCAACCCAAACCATGTTAACTAACTTAACTTTACACTGGTGGTGTTTGATTGAACCAGGTCATCAGATATTAATAGTGACACATGCTACTGAAAACTTGCATGACAGCATCAAACAAGTTTATAAATGTTGTTGAAAAAACCTCAGATGTTATTCTTAGTTAAAACACTTTTTCCCAGCTTGTTTATTTACTGTTTCGTTCGACCTTGTTTTGGATCTGTTTTATCAGCGCTACAGAAATGACACAGTCGACCTTTAAGCTGTTATTAACTTTTCTCTGTTTCAGATGCTGCTGGTGGGGAAGTAGTCAAATTTAAAACCGACACGAGTTTCCAACGAGCTGCAAAGTGACACAAACCTGCTACTGTGTCCTTTAGATGATGAGGAAAACACTTTCACCCAACTGTTCCCAGAGAACTGTGATGCTGAAGGAAGAATCCGATACATCAAATTCTGTTTCCAGAGCAGTTTGTCTAAAAGCAATTTTCTTTAAGCTTTTATTTTTAGCGTACAAGCATCAACACCCGGCATCCTGGGACTTGCACTTTGGTGTATTTCAGCAATAGTTTGTGGATTGTTGCATTTGGTCTCGGCATGAGGTGCCACATCAGACGATAGTGAGACTCTCGCCCAGAACAGCAGTTAATTGTGGTGATTACCATCTTCACGGCTATAATTGTTCGATTCCATGCTTCAGATCGGAGCTTTGGGGGGTAATTTGCGTTGTTGTAATGTGTGTGTACTGGCTTGATAAACTGGTTTCCTCTGGGGAAGTGAGAAACAGCCCTTTTCTCCGCAGGGGACTGGAGGAAACCAGCCAGTCCTGAAATTACCCAACCTAATTTTTGTTTTTCACTCGTGTCACCTCTTATGAACTTTGAGCGCATTATCTTTTCTGTCAACACATTTTCTCTGTTGTCTTCTGTGTTCAGAGCAGAGTAAGTGCTGCTGCAGAACACAGGTGTCTGTGGTGGTTAACTGCACCCTTAAGATGTTCAGTTTAACAGCCTGGGGCGCTGATAGAGAAACCATTAGGATCCAAGCTGCCCTACATGTGGCAAATGTTTTTGATTTAGAAATCTCTGCTTCTTGGCTTTGTTGAGACAAAACATACGCAGGCAATAGCGGAACGTCTGTGTGTGCGGCAGCTGTGACGACATGCTGCGCATTCGCCACGATTTTGTGCAACGAGCTCATTTGCGAGACACGCAGTCAGTCTTACATCCGTGTGTCTCTCAGGGGTTTAAACCCACAGTCATCAAACACTTTTCAGCACCGTTTGCCGCGCCGCGCAAGACATTCCCAAAAATAGGACCGCGCGCGGATGCGCATGCGGACGCGTCTGAGCGCCTGTGGAAGATCAATGGTTTGCGCATCAGACGCAGGAGGTGACGCAGAGATTCGCTGGAGATTTGCTCAAACATCTGACAAGATTCTGCTGAGGAAAGGCAGGGCTTTGTGACTTCACCCCACATTTTGTAAATAGGTGCGCTAGAGATTTACCTGAAGCACATAAAACGTCTCTAATGCTTTTGTGGAAATCTGCAGGCTGTTCTCACTGAGGCTTACAGCTCTTAAACTTCTGATTCAATTAGAGTAAAGTAGCAGAATCCGTGAAGAAATGTTGAGATCTTTTGTTAATATCCACTGACATATTAACACCCAGATATATTCCCGTTTAAACGCACTGCTGGTGTGAATGTGTTCATAGGAAACGACGCGTAAAGCTTTCAGCACCACGGACCGAGACCAGATCTCACACAGCTGAAGGTTAGAAAACATCATGTGATGTAATGCTGGTTACATTTACGTCACACTGTTGTTTGTGTTCTTATGAGGTGCAATAGTTTCCATCCATAGTTTTATTTATTTATTAACACCTTAAAGCTGAATTCACTTTTTTAGGCATTTGGTATGTTTCTATTGGCTTTAATATAGTAACGTGTTGATGATAATATAAATATCCCACGTCCTTGTTTTGTTTGTAGTTGTGTATAATTATTTTATTAACGTAGTTTATTCCTTTATTCGTTTAAAGTGAATTAGATGTTGTATCTAAACACACTCCACTCACCAAAACTACATGACCGTAATAAAGCTTAATGAAGCCATTAAACCACGTTACTGTCATATTTACGTCAAAGCTGGTGTTTAAACGTGACCAGCGGTGGTTAAAAACGCACAAGCGACACATTTCAGTAGTTGGTAGGTGAAGCCAGCAGGGGTCGGATCGCAGTTCCCTGTTCAGCAGCGTCTCCGCAAAGTTGATTCAGTCTCTGCGCTGCAAGAGGGGTCGCGTCCCTCTCCAGCACCGGTGCCAGACATGCGCTTCTCCACCTAGAGGAGCTTGAAGATGGAGCGACAGGGTCATGACGGGAACCACCACCTTTGGGTCGGTTTTAGGGGGCCGTTACAGCAGACGGAGTCTATCCATTATTAATAATCCGCAGAAACGCAAGTGGGAGCGCAACCATCGGCGTGTCATGTCACCAACTGACAGCGCTTCCAGAGGAACTGACGAGGAGGACAAAGGAGGATGAAGGAGCCAGGAGGAGAGGAGGATTATAATGAAGTTGAGTGGCAAAGGACTGTGCACCATCGTCTCCAGCAGTGTGCTTTTCGTCTGTGCCGTGAGCGCCGTGGTCGTGGGGTTCCGATGCATCGCGCTGGGCTCCGGGGTGCGAGCGCACTTTCATCTGGGCACCGTGGCCGGCGCGTTTTACTCGGGGATCCTGGTGGCTCTCGGGCAGGTCCTGATGGGGACGGCGCTGATCTTTTGCCAAGGCAAGCCCAGGTGTGGAAATTTCTTCCTCTTTGGGATCTTAGTGTTTCTTCTGGGTGTCCTTACCGCGTTCTCGGGCGCGGTGGTGGACGGGGACACGGTTTCGCTGGTGGAGAGGAAGTACGCGCACTATTGCGAGGACTCCGTGGATGTAAACCCGGCGTGCGACCGGCTCAAGGTGTACCAGAGGGGTCTGGTGGCGTCTACCGTTCTTAACACCCTGGAGTGTCTCCTGGGGCTGATGAACTTGGTGATTATTAAGCGGTACCAAGCGGAGCGCTTTCACCGGAGACGCCGCACGCAAAGACGCACCGCACGGACGATCATCCTTACCGAGGAGCGGGAGTTCACGGTCAGGGAGTTTCAGCCGGTCTCCTACATCAACCTTGGGGTGTTTCACGCCTTGGACGAAACGGACGGGGAGGTTCACAGCAGGGGCCATCCGTCCATGGAGCTCCCGGGGTATTCGCCCCTGGATCCGGAGCTAAATGACACGTACCCGTTTTCTTACCCGCATCACAACGAGTTGCCGCCCGCCTACGAGGACATATTTCCCGGAGAAACGAGCAACACATAGTGAATGAGACGCAAAGTTGTGGTGAAAGTTGCAACTGACAATCGCTGAACTGAGACCCGATGTACTTTATATTTAATGGCGTTAATAATGAACTGGTGACTCTAAACTACAAACAGACCCATGAGGTAAAACGTACAATGTACTAAAAGATCATTTGCGCATTAATTCAACAACAGTTTTTGATCCTACTGACTGTATTACCAACCCACCCTTAGTCAACAGATCATGAGCTTGATTCCTATGAAATCTGTGTCATACATTTACCTCAGACCTGAAGCATCCTGATATAAAGTTTATTTTCTTTGCAGTATTTCAGCAGGAGCACAAACAAAAATCAGATCATCTGCAAGTTAATGAACAATATGATAAAACCACCCTTTAGACATTAAAACATATAAACCAAAATGTCAAGTAACTGCGTTTGATAAATACATCACTGCAGTCATAAACACAAATCAATATTGCTTTACAGTAAATGTTGGATATTTGCAGGTCTTGCATTATGACAGAAATGTCATTAGGAATCTTTGCACACATTTCTGTAGGGTTTGTTTCTCTAGAATGCCTGTGTAGTTTCTTGATGTTTTGCCATTACTGCTTCTCAATAAATGTGTATTTACCCTGTGCTGCGGCGGCTGTTGAATGCGGGGTTGCATGCACATTTGTGCATGCGGTGGAGGTGGTGTGTGTCTGTCTGCTGCAGGTGTTGCTATGGTTTCATGACCCTTTCCACCCTCCTCTAATTAGCTATGAAACAAACCCGTCTTTGAAATGCAGATTAGATTTTTTCTCCAAGTTGGTTGTGGATCACAAAGCAAAGCAGCATCTTTAATGTACTGAACAAATTCATTTAGGTCTTCAATTTGGCGTCTTCAGAAGGATCTCTTTGTATTCAGGTGAACAGAAACGGAGAGATTTTTCAAAGAACTAACGCTTTAACAAACCGGCAGCACAAACATGTTGAGAACAGGCTGGAGAGAATATATGTGAGTTCATGTGAGTGGCTTTACAACTAAACCTCTGATGAGTCTTTATAAATCATTGTAAAGTGACGTTTTTTCTCGGACCAACAGGAAGAACATACAGTGGAGTCCAAAAGTCTGAGACCAGATAGTTGTTTTTCCATTATTTTCTGTAACTTTATTTGGTTAAAATTATAAGATTGAAATGTGCAAATATGCAATATGTATGTATGTGTGTGTGTTTCAGAATGGTTTTGTTATTCCCTCTGTAATGGTCTCATGAACCCGATGATGCAAATTATCCCATAATTATCCCAGCAGGATCTGAAAATGTTCCAAGAAGTTCCATGAAAGCAGGAGATCTGACCTTCTGTATGTGAGTTCACACACTTCCTTAATGTTTGATTAGTGACCCTGAAAAATTTCAGAAATAAATAAAAAGAAAATCAGGTTTTTAATGTGCTTTCAGACTTTTGGACCCTCTGTAGATCTTGCAGATCTGTAACTGAGAACATTATCATGTGTTTTTCTCTTATAGGCTGTGATAATGTGTTATTTTACACATCTCACGCTGCACGTGATCCAACGTGTCCTAATTTGTCTGTTTTTCTGAAAGGCTTAAAATGAGGCGTCTTAATCTCACACTCATTATGTGTTTATGGTTTTCAGCGTCTCTGAAATGTCAGAGAGAAAGCCGCCACTGTCGATGACATTAAACACGTCAGCCGTCGCTGGTCAGCCGGAAAGTTCTGCTGGGTTCTGACAGTGTTGTGATTAAGGCAGATGTTTACCTCAGAATCATGAAGGTTTTATTCTCAGATGTTGTGTTTCTGCAGAGGTGCTGGGAAATGTTCCAGACTCCAGCACTACACCAGGAAACAACAGTTACAGTATTTGATAGATTTTATTATGAATCAAAAGGCTTTAGTTTGTTTTGTTGTTGAAGGATATTATTAAACGTTAGATTGTAGAGAAAACATTGTGATGTTTGCTGAGGTGGCTGTACTGCTGGTCCGTCTTCAGCTGGTCCGTCTTCAACTGATGGGACAGGAGTCTTTAGATGAGTCTGTTGTCCTTCATCTTGGTCCATCGTAGATCCCAGAAGAGATTCATACAGTGAGCGCTGGAAACGGTCTCATTATCTGATTGTCAGCTTACTGCAGGTTTCTGCTCTTACGTCAGCCATTCTTCAGTGCAATGTTATCATCTTTGTAATCAAAATGCAGTGGCTTCTGTCAGCCAGCAGGGGTGGTCTGAGATGTTTTAACAGTCACACTGTGACCTCTCCAATGTGACGGATCAGATATTACTCTCATATGTGATGTGATATTGAACTGTCTCAGGCATGACTGCCCTTTCAATAATGGTGCCTGTTGCATTACAAAAGAGGTTCTGAATATTTTAACCGATGCATCAGATTTCTGTCCTTCTGTTCACAGTCTGACCCCTCCAGAGATGCTGAGATGAGGCAGAACTTTTCCTCATCATTAAACAATAAAATAGGACTGAATACTCCAGACCGGACGTTACGCCTCTTTGAGAGTCGCAGTAGAGAACAAACTCTCTGAACAGAAACTCTCTGTGTTTCAGATGTTCACAGACGATGTTTCAAAGACATATTTGAATGATACGGTTGTAGGGCTGATGCAAGGTGAACAAAAAGTTAAGAAATCACATCTAATGTGGCTGAAAAGCCACCAAAAACATCGTTGAAGGTCAGCATAAGATTTGAAGCGAGTCGCGTCAATGACTTTTATGGCAGTTGTTCAGAACGGCTTCATTTAGCTAATGGAAGCGGCGTCATGTAATGTCATTTACTTGTTGCCTCGTTCTTTGTTATCTATTATTCAAATGACCAGGACAAGAAAATCACAATGTTCCCCCATTATCATTTATTATTATTATTTTTGTTAGAAGTGTGTGCCGGGGGCTTTTACCATTTGATAATGTAATATTCATTTAAGCGTTTAATGCAAAATGTATTGCTTATTTGTCAGACAAAAATGGCAGTACTTTAGTTTAATTATGTCCTTATGGCTCTAGAGTTTTTGTTTGGACATGGACTGAGTTTCGGCTCACAGTTCAGAAATGATTGCTGGATATTTCATGTATAACGGCAGCTGAATCTGCTGAAGGATTTGTTGAGCAGTGTGATTGTGTATCAGTTTAGTCTCTAAAGTTGTTTAGTTGATAACAGTGTCTCTTTTTGCTTCTTTGTTATGACATATTTCATGATATATTTGTAGGTAGAACAGAATATTAAATGACAGAAAGTAAAAACAATAAGACTTTATCATTCAGAAATCGATTGGTTGGTTAGAAGTAAAAGAGGAGGCTGCAATGACTGCTTGGAATAATGTTAATAAAGTAAACAGCTTCAGTATTTATTTTTAAATGCTGCGTTTAGGCAGGTGTTTAGTAAAACAGCAGAAGTGAACCAGACAGATTTTTGATTACATTAGCTCCAGTTCGCCATTGAAATTCGTCTTTGTGCAGGTGAGCAGTTTCCCACAAGGCCAGTGATTAAACACCATCAGGCCTTCAGAGCAAACGGCACTTGTTATGCAAAATCTGTGTGTAAGACTTTGATGCGTCTATTTTTGGGAGAGACATTGGCCTGTAAAAGCTCACATGTGGCCGGGGAATAACATGCAGACCGTTTCATTCCTGTTTCAGATGTAAAGCCTGTCTGTCTGTCAGTATGACAGGATCTGTTTTACATTTTGTGTGTCTGTTTAAAGTCACATATGAGGCGCTTTTAAGGAAACTTATTTAGGCCACATTTTACCCCCCAAAATGATCATTTATTCACCAGCATGAACTTTGTATGACCCGTATGAGTTTGTGTCAGAGGATGTGTTTTTAACCACATGAAACTGATGGTTTCTGCGTGATGATTCTGTATGTTTTGCATTGTGACTTTATTTTCGTAAAAATGAAGCTCATTTTCTCCCAAGTTCTCATTCCTTTAATGGATCTGTGTGTTTTACCTCAGAGCCGTTTTTACTTATGATTCTCATTACTGTACGTACAGTAATTACGCATAATATCACAGTAAAATACGACCTGAAAATGTTCTTAATTGTCATGAAAATAAAGCCACAGTGCAGAAATTTTAATGGTCTCATTGTCTTGCAGCAAAACATAATTTCTTCTTTCTATTTTCTGCTTTGTCAGGTGAAATATGACTCCCACTTGTTCCTGAGAGGTTGGGTAAAATTTCTCTGATATCTTCCATCATTATCCTGCTGTTGCCATTGAAACAATATAATGCAGAGATTTGCATTAATCTCGCTGTAGATCAGCGTTTAGTTTGATGGTTTGGTTTCTCTCACTGTGTTAAGAGTTCTGGTGAGTCTGAAATGAGCTGAACGCATGTGTGGAGGTTCTGTGGCCCGGCTGCTCTGTCACACTGACAGTTCTGGACGCAGTCCAGGTTCCTGGATCTCCTCGTGTGCTTTTACTTTCATCTCGGCTGCTTCACGATAGAAAGATGTAGGAGAGAGATTTTATCGTGGCGTTTTATAAGATCTCTGAGTGGAGGGATTATTATGTATTTTGTAAGATTTATTGTATTCCTTTAGTTTATTTATTAGCATAAAAACACAAGCGTGACCATTTTTGACAAAACACAGAATTAAACAGTTTTTAGGAATGTTAACTTACAGCTATAATCTGTAACTTTTGCCTCTTTGTCGCCATCTCTGTTTGAAAAATAGTATTTCAAGTTTAGTTGCTTTTGTTAATAGTCAAAATGGCACCGACAGCTACCAACATGTACTTAATAATTGAGTTTGGTTCATTTTTAACCCAACAAACTCACCCATTGCAGCTTTAAGTCTTGTGGCTACACTTTAAACCGTGTGTTTAATGTTTGTGCTGGTACAGTCTGTTGCTCTGCAGACTGCTTTTGTAAGTTTGTAGTGAAACTATGAAACTATTTATGAATTTTCAGAAGCTAAACTTTTGTAAAAACACCTGGAGATGTTTCCCAGGACTGCGTTAAAACTTTTACCTGTATATTTGGCCCATCTATACATTTGACGTGCGGTACTTTAATATTTAGGCACTTGGATGGATATTAATGTTGTAAAAGAAATGTTGCACATTTTCATTCATTTTATCCGTCTGAAAGCAACTTTCATCACAGATTTGGGTCAAGTAACAAACTCAATTTAAATGTGACTTAGAGAAAAATTCAATATTGTCCCTTTGAAGCAGAGCAGCTTTTAGTTTCGAGCGCTGTGGTAAAAACTGATAAGCCCAACGCGAACTCAAAGCAGGACAAACGTTTGGTGAATGAATAAAGCGACTGACCATTTGCCGGTTTGTTCTGATTCTGACTTTAAAGGGCAATTATACAGCAATTTCACCATAATAAAAGAACGGGTCACAGGTATTGTGAAGTGCAAACAAAGTCAAAGCGATTAGAAAGGTAATCTTATCACGAGGTGTTAAATGAATTGTTTTATTCAGTGGCTATTTTCTCTTTAACGTCTGTGAGGTCGTCTCTGCTGCTCGCATGTTTTTATTTCCATCCACGAATTTCCATGATGAATCTTTTACAGATAAGGCAACAATGTGTTGAGAACGTTTTTACTGATTTAAGTTTGTAATTCCACGGAGAGAGTTTAAATTCACTTATTTACAGGAAAAACAATGAAAATTAAGGAGACCAGTAACATAATGTTAAAAAGTGACGATGTTGCGCCAGTCATTGTGAAATATTTTATTTACTTTGTTTGTTATGTGAATGATGCAGAAATGATTATTTAATAAGAGGTTATTTAATTCATATATATACTTTAATTATATGTAAACATACATCTTTCTGATTGATTTATGTTAAATTAAAACTTTATGTGCCATTTGTAAACAGCAAAGATTAAAGGTTTCTAATGATTCTGTTCTATAAAGGTGATGTTTGTATCAGCTTGTGCTGTATCTCAAACACAGATTATATATTCAGATCATGTCCTCAGTTCTCTGTTAGTTGGGGGAAAATATTTCAGTGTGTGTCTGCTGGCCCTGGGCCCGTGTGTTGAGATGACAGGACCCTGTGAGAGATTTACATTGTTTTTGTGAGTGTGTGTAGAGTGTGCACACAGTAGCCTGTGACGGTTGTGTGTGTGTGAGCCATTGTGTGTCGTAAAATGTCACAATCACACACACACACACACACACACACAGTTTATAGTATTATAGTGCGTTAGATTACAGTGTGTTTGGAATATCCAGTCAATTTCATGATACGAAATGTGTCTCAAATTTAGCATGTGATAAATTAACATTATTGGCTCACTGAAATTCTCTCAGGCGCTTTAATTTCTGTAATGAATGATGACAGTAAAACTTTATTACAGCAGTTGAGTGAATCTGAGGACAGCTGCCGTTCACCACAGGTGTCACTGCCCTCAACGTAACTGTACGCCGTATTCTTTGTTTTAACAGTTGTCAGTCATGTGATGTTAACAGGTTTATGTTCTAGATGTTCTAAACATTTATTTTTTCAGGCTGTTGTAAAGATTATTTCTTTATTTTAGGACATTTGATGAATGTTTTGCATGAAATGTTGTTTAATTTTAATTACATCACCTTTAGACCATACAGACTGTGTGTGTGTGTGTGAGTGAGTAAGAGAGAGAGTGAGTTAGCATGGACGTTGAATATATTGAATGAGGATATTGACAGAAAGGAAGATGTTCAGTATGAGAGATGGATTGGCCGTGATTGTGCTTTTAAAGAACTGGATGAAATTGCTGCTGGGGCAGACAGCCAGTGTGTGTGTGTGTGTGTGTGTGTGTGTGTGTATACATTAAGTCTCTTTAAATGGTCAGAATCTATAATGAATGAGAAATCAATAGGTCAGAAACTTTTGACTCCCTCAAGGTTTTGGTTGTTGCACTTAAATATACTTATAAATAATATAAACCTATAAATAATATGGGCAGGTTGTTTTGATTTCTATTTTAAATTCCATTAGGAGACAGAACAACGGCTGCGGCTGTTCAGAGGAGATCTGCTGTTGAAATAAAGTCACGCCAATGTCACGCAGATCCTCACAAGATTTATGGACTGCGCACACAGCGGTTTATGCAGATTTTCCTGGAGCAAGTGTCACCGTTGCTGTTTCTCTGAGGTTTGTTCATGTTCCATATTATAAAACAGGTTTCTGGTTGGTTGAGCTGCATTTGAAGCCGCTGTTAATGATTATAGAAACATACATATCACTGCATCTGTGAAGAACTACACCGATGGAGAATTTTTTTTTATTAATATCATTACATTTTTGTTGCTGTGTGCTTATTTTTATGAAACCTTGCCAAGTATACAGAATAACTGTTACATAAATGCAATAATATGTGATAAACTCTGATCTGTAGTAAATTTAAAACAGTTACGCTACCTCTTAACTGTTGTAATATTTATTAAAAACTCCACACAGTTTTCCTGAACTTCATAGTTTGTTCTGCAGACATGATGTTTTGGATAATGACGTGATTTTTACCTGATAAACAAGAAAATCTTACAAAATGCTGGATATACTGAAGGTGACTTAACAAGCAACAACACGAAAGTTTGGCAAACTTTTTATTCACAAACTGTTAAAAACGTGACACACGACTTGAAGACAGACAAATGCTTTTTATATTCACACCCCGTTTGTTCTGAAGGAAACAGTCATTAGAGGAGAATACTGTATGTGTGTTGATGTCACTGCAGGCATGAATCTCTTTGTAAAGTTAAAAATCTTTTTTGACATCTTCAATAATCTCTTCCATCCCGTCTGCACACAGTCAAACTACATCTGACACGCTGACAAACCACCGAAGAGTGGGAGGAAGACTTTTGTCTATTTGGAGCGTCTCACATCAACACAGCTCTAAATCCACTCTTCTGTTTTGGGCTTCCTGTTCAAAGTGAATGGTGAGGGTCTGATCTCCTGGTTTTGGTGGGTTCTGGGAAGCAGTTAAAGTCTCATGTGGATGTTTAATCCTGTGTGCTGATCCAGCAGCGGCACCGAACGAATGAACTCATTTTCATTCGCAGCGTCTCTTGTTTTCTTCAGTAATTGGTGGAGAGATTTTGTAAGGTCACAGGAGACTGAAAGGTGTTACTTTGTGATGGACTGAAAAACAAACAAACCATGAGACGCTCAAACAACAGAAACATTCATTGGTCGCAGAATTTTCAGGGGCCTAATGGTTAGAGTCAGACTCTTAACCTACAGGTCACAGGTTTGATCCCCACTGCTGACAGGAATCACAATTTTACCCTCCTCACTGGTTCACGTTCCCTGCATTTGTCATTATTTATAGAACTGCAGACCGTTGAGGATACATTACCATTAAAACTGGAAAATATTCAAAACATGACTTTCATAACATTATTTTGTGACTTAATCTCACTGTTCATTGTTTGCAGATTCAGAAACTCCGTGAGAAGAAATGAAGTGTTGATCGACAGAAAGAGAGAATGAAGAGATTTCATTTGTGCAGGAACTCTGAGTCTGTAATCTCACGAATAAAATAACAGTTTATGATCTCATCCATTCAGGCAATTGTGATTATGACAAGAGAGAGTTTATATCTGTCAGTGGAGCGCTTGTGTAAGATTTCATTCCACAATCATCTGTATTCATGAACGTCATGTTTCTCAATTCTAGTAACACAATAGATTCATTTCAACACTGAATCTTCAGGTTTTGGGGACAATATTTTCTGGTCATTTTTCATAATTATATTTCTCAGAGGTTACTGACAGTTGAGACACAGGGAACAGACAGATTCTGAGGGGTACGGACTGCAGGTTCTTTATTTTTTGCAATAACTACAAACATTATTTTTCTTGTCTGTAATATGTGACACAAACACAGAAAAGTGACTGATGTTTATCTCTGACAGAGTTCAGCTCTAAACAAGTGAAAACACTGTATCAAGTTTTACTGAGTTAAAGCAACAGTCATGAAAGTGAGAATCTGTATGACAGCAGTAAGGTCACTTTATACAGATAAAAACAACACCAGAATAATTTTCCTCCAACACCAAGAAGTGACAATTTAACACAGTCCCATTTTATAACAGCACATATATTTTTAACACATTTTTACTGCTTCAGTTGGGTTAGACTCACACACAAAAATGTGTTGAAATCTCAACAAATGAAACTTTGTGTTGCAGAGGATCATGTTGTGTGTTTGTTTTGGTCTTTTGCAGTAATGTTGTGTCATTGTTCAAATAAAACGTTTTCAAATTCACAATAACAGCTTGATGTTTTTAATTTGTTTTTCTGTAAACCTGCATTATAACAAAATTCATTGTAAAAAATCACTGTGCAAAACGTATTATTTTCAATATCATCAAACAGAAAATCATGTTTTGTATATTACACACATGTACTGCAGCCATTGTGCTCCTCTGATGTTCTGCTTGATATAAAGAACTTTCCTACATTTTTCCTAGAACATTTTAACAGTTTGGCTGATGGAGTGAAAAAGTCTATAGTCTATATAATTTGTGACTTTATAAAACAATGAACTCTTATCAGTGTCTGTGTGATATTAAACTCAGAGCAGGTGACATGAAGGAATTAAATGTTAATAAACTTATACAACATTAAACAACATTTCTGTCAGATCATAGTTATTTTGTGTATATAAGATGTACATTTAAAGTTCTGTCTTTTTTACATTTATATACATATATCTTTTTATAATAAAATAAACACAATATATGTTATTCTATATCTGTATATGTTTTGATCTGATGCACATTTGCTCTGTAAACATTCTAGTATCTCAAAATGTTGCTGTTTTTAAAACTAATGGTCCATTAGATGAGAAGAATTGATGAGATGTTCTCCAGAGAGCAGATGGGTTCCTCAGCAGCACATCTGAAGAACTTCTTGTCTGGGTTTAAAAAGCAACAATGATGTAAATTGAGGCAGGAATTGATTGTATTAAAAGCCGCTGGAGTCCAGCCGGGTTTTGTGTTCTGTGAGCCTCAGGTGCTGAAAACCTCCAGTGGGCATGAAGAAGCTGAGAAGATGAGAAACCTGAGAAGATCTTCCCATCAGATCGCTGGCATCCTCTGAACCACTGAAATCTTGAGCTGTTCTTATGAAACGTTTCTGCTGTTCCATGAGGCAAAGCCATTAAAGCGACCTGTAATAAAAACAAAAACACTGAAGACACTTTCTCTGTAATGTTTTTCATTGCTAATGTAATACGTCTCTATCTAATTACTCATGAACTCAGTCATTAGTCAGAAACATGAAGAGATTAATGTAAAATGGATCAGAGAAGATTCATGAGACATTAGAAAAAAAACTCGATATCTCATAAATCTTCATCACATTTCTGGCTTCATTTTGTCTCCAGTGACTTTTTACTTTCATTTATGGAATGGGCGGAATGCCCGGAAAACTGCGGAAGTCACCGGCCTTCAGTCAAGTCCAACTGCACAGCGTTAAATCTGAGGATAACATGTTATAAATCCAGACAGATGTTTTATCTGTGTCCTCTAATGTCTTTCATTAGCAACACAACACGTGTCACTTGCTAATCGTATCTCTTACAAGAGATTTCCCAAACCATCTACAAAATTTGTCCACAGAATAAAACCTTTTCTAATCCCTCCCATCTTTTAATCAGCTTTAAGAATTATACAAAAATAAATTCTTCTCAAATCTACTCTTCATTTGTTCTGCATACGTGTGTAACTTCATGTTCACAGAAATCCCTCGTCTCATTACCGGAAGCCTGTGCAGGAAACGTTTCATTTGACGTTCGCTTCACGCCTCACAGACGACGGACAAACTCCTCCAACACGACCTCAAACCACCTGATGAAAGAGAAGCAGTTTAACTGATTAGCAGTTTGTAAGTGTATTAATCTGGATTAACACGACCACTGAAACCTCCTCTGTCTGATTTCTGTTCACATATTATTACTTCAAAACCAGTTTCAAGCTGTTTTCAAACATCAACAACCCAAGTTCAGTTTAAAGATCTACAACAAACTCTGGAGGCTGAACACAACTCCCTCTTTTAACCTTAAAAGAACTCATTAATAAGCAAAGCGTCTCAGGTATTGATCGTTTTCTCTTGGCTGCAAGTGTAAATCGATTTTGGTGGCAGAATTTGATAAACAGATTACTGTGAAGTGTTGTGTTCTGTGATGGACTTCCTGCATCCGTCTGTACAGTAAAGTGTCACGAGTTTCTATTTTAACAGACAGTTTTTGTACAGACTGATTGTAATGGATCACAGTCCTGGTTTATTTTGGAATTAATTTCAAAAGGAATTCCTAATGAAAGTAACGGATCAAAACCAGGAGTTACGCTTAGCCAAAGATCTGACAGACAGACATGTTACGTGTTCAGAAAAGATGCTCAGCTGTGACGTTTAGCACTGAAACTAGCCAGAGAACGTGTTACTGCTGGAGATTTGCACATGATTGATATATGAAATCAGTAGATGCCATATGGTCGTGTAGATGCCACCTGCGCAGCACGTCACTCCTGACACCACAAACACCTTCACACAAATGTTTCTGAATGAGACGAGGGATTTCTTGTGTTCCTACAATGTTTCACATGTAACGTTTTTAAGCCTTTAATTAGTCAACATCAACCCAGCTGACAGAGAACGTTTTCAGAACATTGAAAAAATGTTCTCTCAAAGTTGTCAAAAATCTTCTTGCAATAATGCTAGCAGCATTTTTCAAACATTCAGAGGGGAGCCAATTGATTAGATTAAAATTGATTTTATTTTTTCAATAACGTGCACTATTGATTTGTGCACAATGAGACAATATATAAATGTGTTTGGAAAGCAATTAGGTTTAATTCTGGCTTCATGTTGAATTTAAAGCAATTTAAAGCAAGAATTTTTGATCTTGAGGCCCTGTGAGGTTTTTGTTAGAGTGTATGTGAGCGCCCTTGAAAATATGCATTGGCAGGTTGAGATTGGTGGATGTCTGCGCTGGATAAATTGGAAATGATCCAGAGGAAATTGAATTTGCAGCCGGAATGAGGGGCAGGTGAGGGGAATGGACGAGTTCCCATAATGCATCTGTTTTCGCTGCAGTAATCGCAGCCGTGCCGCCACTAATGCCAACGCATTTCAAACACGCAGAGGAAGTAAAACTGAAATCAACACACTCTGTTTCTTCAAAAGAAAAACAAGATCAGATATTGTTTTTGACTTCACTCACTCAAACGGATTTGACTGTTTTAGCCTCTTGGGCAAGTCTGAACGTTTACATTCATTGTGTTGTTTCAAAGAAAAGTGAAGTTTAATAGTTGATTTAGTCAAATGATGAAGTTATTTATAAAATAATTGCTGTTAGTGCTTTAACAAAAAAACAAGCGTCACTTTTCACTGAGTGTGTGACGATACCTGCAGTTTAACACCCTGAGGAAAAGAAACACTGTCAATAAGAGCTTCAGCGATACTGAAGCTAGAAGAGTCTTATTTTTCATCAATACAGTAACAGTTACAGCAGAATACAGTCTGTCTTTATCCTGACAGTGTCTGTCTGTTGATAATAGACGTTTACTCACCGCCTGAGATCCTGCTCTGCTCATTCACAACACGACCCTTGTCATCACCTGACCGACACAAATGTGCCAAACAAAGCCATAGTGTTTCAAGAGCCGCGGCCCTCAGACGGACTCTTAATGAGAGAAACACACTGATGAAACAAACGAGCAGCGCGGAGGCCGGGCCGCGATCGCTGCTCAGCTGAAGTATTTAAGCTGTGTTTCCTAAAGCACATCACGTCTCAGGAACGGATGTGCAGCGATCGATTTCTCCCTCCATGCATCCCAACTGGAAAAAGCGTCAAAACTTGAATAGATTTCCAGCAGGCGTCTCATTGCAGGTCAAGAGTCGCCCGAGACGTCCTGAGCTCTCAGGATCTAATTCTGCTGAGGTAAGAGTCGCAGGAGAAGCTGGAATATTCCAGAATATCCTGTTTTATCTCAGGCTGAATGAGGAAACTGCCAGCAGCCCTAAAACAATATATATATATATATTACCAGAGACTTTCTGAACATTTCTCTACAAATCCTTTAAAACTAGACTCACAGCTAACAGGGAACGTTCTCAGAATGTCAGCAACATTTCTCTTAAAGTTCAGTCCAAATGTTTTTGAGGTAAACATTAGTACAACTTTTCTAACATATATATCATGCATATCAAAACATTATGTTCAAGTTGTCAGTGGAACATTTTATAAGCGTTTATTTAATAACGGTTTAAAAATGTAAAGAAAATCCATGAGCATTTTTCTCTGGTCTTAGACTTCAGTTTGTCACTGAACAGGACAGAGATGATGGACCTACAGTGTTCTGTGTAAAACACACAGCATCTGCCAAACACAAACTTTAATGAAAAGAGAGAAACTCATTTGGGTTGTTACTGAATTTTGAAGAGAATCTTTGGGTTGAAGCCAGTTTGAAGATACATCAACAAAACCTCGAGCCAAGAGTTTATAAACCCAGCAGCAGTGATCACTGTATTTCCTTAAAATCACATTCACTTCCTGATGTGATGCCAGAGAGAGAGAGAGAGAGAGAGAGAGAGAGAGAGAGAGAGAGAGAGAGAGAGAGAGAGAGAGAGAGAGAGAGAGAGAGAGAGAGAGAGAGAGAGAGAGA